>PVHY01002163.1:0-19176 GCA_004024945.1 Uropsilus gracilis | reverse complement strand
GGATGCCCCAGGTCCTTAGCTCCTGAGGAAATGTTGCTCCAAGTCCCACAGCTTGACCCTGGCCTCCCACAGTACCACTGAGGCCGGGTGGGAGCACTCACATTTGGATTATTGCAAATCATGAGCTAAATCACATCCAGAAAAAAGGTCACTCCCCTTTAATTCTCATCTAATCTCTGGATGACATCACAGGCAACGTATTAGAGC
This sequence comes from Uropsilus gracilis, assembly GCA_004024945.1. Taxonomy (NCBI): domain Eukaryota; kingdom Metazoa; phylum Chordata; class Mammalia; order Eulipotyphla; family Talpidae; genus Uropsilus; species Uropsilus gracilis. The sequence goes on along the minus strand of PVHY01002163.1, from coordinate 18,969 downwards.
TGAGATTATCTGCTGCACATCACCCTTGCTGAGCGCCCTTTGAAAGCAGCGAAGGCCGGGCTCCCTGGAGAGTGACCCGGTCCATGTGAAATGTTACAAACCCGGAGGCTTTCATTAGACCTCACTCTTAGCTACTGAAAGTTTAGGAACTTCGCCTTCCTCAGTTGCAGGTCACGCAGGTCATGCCTATCCTTGGGAAGGCTTGCATCACTTCCGCTTTCACGACAGCCACCTTGAAATCCCAAGAGGATTCCACATTCACAACACGAAAAATGCGCATTCACACGGGGGCTGTCACAGGTTCCCAGGAGAGAGCGCCTGGGGGCTCCCCTGAGGCTCAGCCCAGGCTGGGACTCCCTCCTGCCTGCAGGAGGGGTGCACTTTAGCGTCCCCTATCTGTGCTGTTCCATGTGACTGGGTGGGGTGGGGGAGGTGAGGAGTGGGGGGATCCTTGCGATTGCTTTCCAGGTAAATGAGCGGTGATTGCTGTTCGGTTCAGGAGGTGGTTTCACGGGCTCACTGACTTGCAAAACGGGGAAGAGTGTTATGATATAAAGTTTCTCTTTAAGACCCCTTGTGACCTAAAGTTTTTTTTAAAGTGCAAGGAAAGAGCCCCTCAGCCCCTGGAAGGCACTCTGAGTGTCAGAGGAGACTCAGTACCCAGTGGAGGTGGGAAGCAGGGCTTGGGGTGACCGCTGGCCTCTGGGAGGCTTCCCAGAATTGCTGGTGGAGTGCTGGCTCCTGCAGCCACGGGGCCCCAAGCAGCAACCTTTCTGCAGAGCACACATCCGTCTCTCTCCTCTTTGTCCTTAATGACCACAGCCAGGGGGGAGCGACTTTAACTCCCAAGGCGGCTGTTTGTATGCAGCCTGCAAGGAGAGGTCTAAATTGGCATTCCACATCATCATAAAAAAAAATTCCCAGCAATTATTAAAAGATTCTTATCTCTTGCTCCCTACGTGGATAATGAGGCCCTTCTCTGCTGGACCGAGACAGGCTGTCTCTGCTCTCACTTAATGAAACAGGACCAAGTTTGCAAATGAGCCTGCCCCGGCTCTCCCTTTAACCTCTGCTTGTCGAGTTGTACATCAAGCCTCCTGGCTTCTGTCTTTCCTTATTAACAGCCCGTAATCTTAGCAGGGCCTGGCCTCAGCCGGGCTCTTACTCTTCGGGGGCACAGACCTGCTTTTCCTGGACACAGAGACAGAGGTTTTGCTTTTGTCTCTCTGGCGTGGGGGTTCACGGGGAGCTTTTGGGCTCCTCTAACAAGACAAGCACTGAGCTTGGAGATAAAGTGCGCGATTTGCTGAACTATCACCAGGGCTTCCTCCTGGGAGCTGCTGGGCTGGTGCGGGCAGCTGCACTTAGCACTGGTTCTGGTTGAAAAGTCCCAACATGCACTTCTTTCTCCAGACCCAGCCTCCTCAGGGTGTGGCCAGGCCAGCTGAGTCACCATCACAGAAGGGACCGAACTGTACTTTCCAAGTGACCCTCGCTCCCTTTTTGGACTCTCAGGGACTTTCCTTGCTTTTGACCCATTTTAACAAAACCCTTTGAAATAGGGATGACTCTAAGTGGGGTGTGTGACAGCTTTCTCTTACAGGCCCCTCCCCTGCAGGGAGGGAAGGGCATGGCGGGTGTTGGATGGGCCAGGGTGTTCCAGTTGGTCACTGTGGGCACAGGGCATCATTTGCACAGCTTGGGCGCTGAAGGCTTCTTTCTCCAGAGGGTGTGGACGATCTCCAGTGCAGCGTCATCTACGACCTCACTGTTGGGCTCAATGCTACATAGAATACGACCGCCATCATTTCAGGGGGGCTGCAGCTTCTATTCAATTCTGCTCCAGTTGTCTGTGGCTGCATAACAAAGTACCCAGAACAGAGTGGTTTGAACAGTTCTAATACTTCATGCTCATGTGGGTGGGTCAGGATTTCAAGCAGGACTGGGGTGGTGCTGTCCAGGGATTTCCAGTGACTTCCAGACAGTGGCCCGCTTGGGCTGAAGGTCTAAGATGACTTCATCACACGTCTGGTGCTGTGTGGAGGCCAGGTTCTCTAAGCAGGCCACCTGGGCTCATCCGATCACACTTACTCTCCTTGTCTGTGTCCCAGAGTCAACACCTGGAGTCCCTTAGAGGCACATGAGATGAGAGTCTTATGTAAATGGTTCCCAAACCTAGCTTTGCATCAAAATAACCCAGAAAGCAGAAAGAAAATACACATATTTCTGGGTTCCCCTTTAAGAGGGGTTAGATGAGACTTAGGAATCTTTATGTCCCCAACTCCTCCCTGGTGATTTTCATGTGAGTCTGTGACTTCTGGATACATTTTATTAATTCCAAGCTATGCTGGGTCCTCATTTCAAAGGGACAGGGCCAATTAGCCCTCTCAGTTGGTGAGACCAGCTTGGTTATTGAAGAGACAAAGGCTCAGGGTGTTTTTTTCTATAGCTAGAGTCTGACCCATGACCTTAGGCAGCTGCCTTGCAAATGCCATTGGTCACCAGGGCAACCTAGCTAGGGAGGGTTAATGGTTTAGAGCAAATGCATCTTCACCATTGGTGTGGGAAGGGAGAGAAAAGACTACCTTCTCCTAAGATTTGGGTGCACTGTCCTTCTAAACATCATGGTCTTTCATTCCAAATGCATGTGATGCAGCTAGATTACTCCTTGACTCTTTAACTAGGACTTGGGATTGTCTGCCATTCTCAGAGTCCCATCACTCCCCTTCCTCTCCAAGGAGATTCTTGTTCAACTAGGATGAAATAAAACCTGGTAGCCATGCTTAAGCTCAGGTATCAGATTAAGGGACTGGGATGCAATTTTGACTTTGGTGTTTGTGAGCAGAGTGGGTGCAAACAGGTGAATGTGCCTCAATGTCCATGTGAGACCATATTCTGGTAGAATTAGTGTCCATCTTGTTCTTAGAAACCATGACATAGTGCTAATAAGGCATTACACTGAGCCCTGTGCCTAGTAAACATTTAAGAGGGAATCACTATCATTGCCATTGTTAGGAAATGTATGAATGATAAATTCCCTTCTCACACATGGGTTTCTTTCTGGTCACCAACTTCAGACAAAGGTGTCATCATACCCCAGTGGTTAAGGCATAAAGGAGTCATCATCTTCCTCTTCCTCTGTCTCCCCTTCTAGCCCACAGCTTCCACTCAAATGTCCCTGGCCTCATCCATTCTGATTTTCCATAAAATAACTGTCCAACTTGGCCATGATGATCTCTATGTCCCTGCCTGCAATCTGTCTTTCTCTTATCACTCCCCAACTTGATTCAGAGGGTGCCTTATGAGAAATGAGTGTTAGTAATGAAGTCTGCTTAAAGAACTTACTGATTTCTTCTTCCTGTGACTCTGAATCTAAATCCTTTGCTTGGTAACAAAGTGAAAAATAAAGTTCTTCACACATTGTGTCAAACCTCAATTCCAGATCTCCCCAACACTTTCCTGTATAGCACATAGCTGTTGGTGTTCCATCTCTACAGCACATCCAGTTCTAGTTCTTGCTACAATATTTTTTCTTTCTGGTCAAGACACCCATCACTTTCTTTTCCCCCTCCAGTCTTTAAAAACTCAGTCTCGATGTCAGGTCTCTCTTTGATGTCCTTAGATGGAATTAATCTCCTTTTTGTCCATCTTTTCAGCCCCCTACCTCTACTTAAGGACTTACTTCAAAGCTATATTCGTAATTACATGTGATTCAGAATAATATGATTACAAGCACAGCTTTGAGGACACACAGTCCTGGGTAATCACTCAAGTTCTGACTTGGCCACACCTCAGGGCACATGGAAGTATTTTTTTCCAGAGTTATTGGAAGAATTAAGTGGAATAAAGCAAGAAGGATATGTGGCATCATATGTTAATACTAAATAGATATGGCTTGCTTGGAATTAAATATATATTTATACATAAGAGTATTTATTGACATGTGTAAACATGCAATGATATATAAACATATATAAACTAAATTTTAAAGATAAGGTAATTTTTATTGTCATTCTATTTTATTTAAATAGAATAAATCAAATCTTATAACTGATACATTCTTTCAATTGCCACCCAGGGTTTTGTCAGATGTGTATAGCACACTTTATTAAATAATCTCTCATGGTGTCTGTTTCCAAGTTTCTTTAGTAGCATAAGCAAAATTTAAAATCTTGTTCTATATTTATGTGAAATAGGGAGACAGACAGATAGAAAGAATGATAGATAGATAGATAGATAGATAGATAGATAGATAGATAGATAGATAGATAGATAGATAGATAGATAGATAGATAGATAACTTTATAAAAACAACACTTGGAGAAATTCTCAGTATAAAAGAGTAAGTGCATTTTGAATTTGAATTTGAACAGACTGGTAAGTTCTCTTAAAAAATACTGCATCAGTGTTTATTAGTGGGTCAAATCCTTGAAATCTGCTTCCATATTTGGCATTATTATCAGTGCTCAAGTGGCACTTTGATGAGTTAAAATCATTACGGCCTTTATACTGCATTTCTTTATTTATGAGTAATATTAAACACTTTTCATAGTTTTATCGACATATTCCGCCTATGAACTGCCTTTTCCAGATAATTCTCTTCTAAATTGAAGATTTCAGCAAAGAGCTTATTCTGACTGGTTTGGGGGTCATTACAAGGTTTGAAGGAAAACTGCATTGTGAGCATCCTGCCGATTGCCTTGAATGTTTTATTATGATTTTTGAGGAGTGATTGATCACAATAAAAAAATGAATTACCAATCAGCCCTTGTAATTAAGTCATAATCATATTTGCATATATGTAATAATTTATACAACCTTTAGACAAGGAACTTTAGGTGGAAGTATTAACGGAGACAGATGTGTTAAGATGTCTGCTATTGGGATGGTGATTTTTATTACAGTATGACTGGATCCCAAGTAGTCAGTTGACTGAACTAAAGGGAACAGACTGGGAGAGTGATATCCACAGCCTGGGTGATATTTTTCTTTCTCTTTTTCTTTTAAGTGACTAGGTCTTGCTATGTTGCCCAGAGTTGTCTCAAACCCATGGATTCAAGTGATCTCCAGCCTCAGCCTCCCAGGTAGCTGGTATACAGTTGTGTGCCACCGTGCCCAGCTGTTTTTTTTAACTGCTAACTACATACTTCACCCTGACACACCAGTTTACCAATAGGATTTTAATTTAAAAAACTGTAGTGATAAAAATATGATTTCTATCACGAAATCCATTGTTCCAATAGAACCCCTAATGTACAGATGCAACTTGGATCTAGAAGATAGTTGTAGTCTAGACTACACTAGATAAGAGTATGGATCGTTATCCTTTGCCTCTTCTGTTATTCAAGTGCTGTAAAAATTTAGGTTTAAGATGAGTAACCATTGTAGGGAAAGGGAACATTAGTTAATATGTTTTTGCTGTGTGAATATCATCATTATCTGCTATAACTGATTAACTATTACACTGTCTCTCAAAAGGGAGCATAGCCACACAAAGATGAATGTGCCTGGTTGTGTTACAATAAGACTTTATTGACATAAACAAGGAGTGGAACAGCTTTCACCCATGAACCAGAATCTGCTTGCCCCTCATTTGTAAATTCTTAGCAAATTAAGAGTTTTTGGGTCATTCCCATGAGATTAATTTTATCCTTTGTACTTTTCCCCTTCTCCCATCCCTCCTTGCCCTTATTTTTCACCTCTCATTTTCCATCTCTTTATTTTTCTTCATTCTTTTTTTTTTTAGTACCTGGGTAAGTTACATACAGCTTCTTAACACTTCTGTACCTGTTTCCAAGTCTAAAAAATTTAATAATAGAACAACAACAAACTATCACTAGACATTCTAGAAAGTATGTTTGAGGGATATACACATCTGTGGGGAGGTGTGTGTGCATGCAAAATTTCAATATGGAAGAGGCAAAACAGTTATTCTGAAGTGAAATATTTAGTTTTCAGGATATAGATTATTCTTTAATGTAGCTTCTAGCTATTGTAAATATGTATCATTTTCTATTTTGTAGGAACTTCTTGAATTCTAGTTCTGCTGGGTGAGTAAAGAGATCTTCAGAACTCTGTTCTCTTCACCTGGAGCCAGAACATCTCTTCTGTCCACTGTTAGTCAGCAACTGAATTAAACTCTGGTTCATTTTTCCAGAATGGTGGAAGTGTCCCTACAGTCATCACCTTCTTCCAGGCCCAGCCCACTCATTTGGGATGCCTTGGGTAGCCAGAGTCATCTGTATCAAGTTTGATTTGGCAGCATCGTTTTCAGTATTTCTGGATCAGTGGTGACCTTGAATTCACTCCAGAGTTCTGTGTAGTTCCATACTCTGATTCTGTTTTTCATCCTAAGGTCACCATCCTTTGGTGCTTAGGTACCAACAGGGCAGCCTGGACCTGTCTGGTATGTACTGAGTAGTCTGAAGGAAGTTGAATGTGATGCTCCATCAAAACACATGGTGATAACTACATAGGTCTAATATTATTTTGAGTAGAAACAATGTACTTGTTATTATAGGTTGAACTGCAATCACTTAAAATATATATGTTGAAACTCAAACCCTAGGCCCCAGAATGTGACTTTATTTGGAAACAGCATCGCTGAAGAGACAACTGGTTATGGTGGGGGTCATGCTGGAGCAGAGGTAGGTTGAACCCCCACACCCAATATGGATATTTATAAATAGGTGACATTTGGAGATGAACACAGAACAGAGGGATGTTATATAGAGGTAAAGGCAGAGGTCAAGGGTATGTTCCAAATTATGAAACACCCCAAATATCCAGAGATAGTCTAATTACCCAAAGCTGGGAGGGGTGCAGATTCTTCCTTACAGCCTGGAAAAGGAACCAACCCTGCTGACACATGGACTTCAGGCTTCTAGTCTCCAAAACCAGAGGGAGACAACGTGTTCTATTACTTAAGCTGCCAATGTTGTGATACGCTGTAACCTATTCATAACTGTAGCCCTACATGAGTTGTCAGTGTTTTTCATGTCTTTCAGCCTGTAGTCTCTATGACCAGCACCTATGGCATTGCACCCTCCCCTGATTGTACACACGTGGACCTAGTGGGTGTTCATGTGCATGGGTGAGCACAACTGGGCTTAGAAGGAGAGGCTAAAAGGGCAGCGTCACCTTGGGGGAGAGAGAATGCCAGGAAGAGAATGTTGGTGAGAACCCAGAGAAAGAGAGTGAAATTCTTGGGGATCTGGGGGCCTTGGCTGCTTGCTTACTTGCTTCCCAGTCACCCCCTTCCTTGCCATATAATTGTCTGCATGCCATGTAATTGGCCCTGCTTGGTGGGTTTGCAGATCTGGTTCCCTGAGAGCATTTAAACTGTTAACACCACTGAGGGCTTCAGGACTCTCATTATCCAATTGCTTGGATTGATAAGAAACCTGTCCTGTGTGTGGGCTTACAGTAAGTATCCATAGCCTTTCTACGAGTGACAATAAAACCCAAACTCTGAAATTGAGCAATGATTATGCACCAGGCATGGGCTAGGTCTTTTTAGGTTGCATGATGTCATTATGTTTTCCCAAATACCCTATTCCAATAGGGATACTGCATTGTCCATTGCAATGAGAAGTAACTCTTATCCCTATTACATGGAAAAGGAAAGACAAAATTTAACTTGGAGCATATAACTTAGAGCATTTTCAAGATTATGCTCATGGGAAGAGCTGTGGAAAGGATCTGAGCCAGGCTATCCAAATGCCATTCTTGTGGCCTGGTCCATTTTGCAATTTGGAAAAGCTCAGGGACCTAGAAAGGCCATGAAGTTAGACCAAAATTTCCCATCAACCTCAGTAAATGAGAAGCTACCAGAAACACAGAAAATGGGAAGTTGACAGTGCAGCAGTTAAATGTTAAATGGGAGAGATAGTTCAAATGGACAGGTGGTTATTGTGGGTATTGCTGATTCAGATCTCAGGCTCATAGTCTGAATCATCTGTTTGTCCTCATTGTTTTGTGCTTACAAGTGATCAAGGCGCTGACCCTCTATCAGCCTCCCTTTCCTTGTAATCACCACCTGATTTTTCTGCACAACAGCTCTGGCTAGGGAGCCAATTGGTCCTTTCCTCTTGAGTATTCTATGGAAGTTACTAGAAACATACCCTTAAACCAATTTGAGGGCTTGGCTCCATCATGCTGAGGGGCAGCAGGTCAGGCCAAAACTAAGTTCAGAGGTTAATTGAAATCAGAAGTTTGGAACCTGTTAAAGTGTTCAATTAATTATGTGCAATCCTCCCTGCCCTCCCCTTTCTACCTTCACTCCTGAGCAATGAGCAGTGAGAATTGGGGCCTTTCTGTGTACAGACGTTCAAGTTTAACCTGAGACATCATCACCTATCACTGTGCTCACCCGAGAAAATATAAACCTACCTTCTCAGTGCTCTGGGAGATGGTACATTGGAGATGAGAGCACCATAGTATTTCCAAAGTCCTTCCCTAACCTAGAGATTCTAAGGTGCAGTGGGAAGCAGAGGAAGGCATCTGGAGGCAGAAAGTTGAAGCTTGCTCCCAGAGTGATTATAAGGAAAGACTTACAAGGCTGAAGCTTTCATCTGGCTTCATACTCCCCAGTCATATGCACTCAAAGTTTTGTTTCTTCTCTGGTCTCATATAATGATCATTAAAATTTGAATAATGCACATACCAGTGGGGTTTGCATTTAAGCACTTAGTACAAGTACACTTAGACTAGGCAAGTACTAAGCACTTGCCTAGTCTTGGAGGCAAGACTAGGCAAGTACACTATGTGAAGGCAAACCTAGGTCCCTGTGGGTGCTTTGTTATTGACAACCCAGGGCTTTTCCTCCCTCCTCCTTGCTCCTCTTAATTGTGACAAACTGGCAGAAGGGTCTCCAGGTCCTGCTTTGTCCTTTCTGTTAATGGTCCTGCCTCCACAGACAGCTTCCCAGCCACTGTCAGAGCTCAGTATGAGTTGCTGACTTGGACTTCTCTACAGAAATCTGGGTCCCATGTGAATTAGATCTCAGTTCAGAATTCACTGTGGAACCTTATCCTGCTCATTTACTAGGTGGATTCCCATTGACTTGAGGCAGCAAATATGTTTCACAGTTTGTTTTGTAGATTACATCTGGCCAAAGGTCCGTGGTGTGGGTTCCCTAAGCAATGTGGGAGGGAAAGGACACTGTGATGTATATGGAATTTTAGCCAATAGACCTGGTGTGTCACTTCCTTCCTCTGGAAAAAATACCTTTGTTGCTACTCTCAGGGAGTGAGATTATATTCAGACTAAAAATCAGAGTCCAATTCTAGATCTTTTGCAAAAACACTAGATAATTCCCAAAATAATCATGGGAGGGTAGTAGGATGGCCAGGGGATGAAATGTTCTTTTTTGTCAGAGATAGTGCCATCCACCATCCCATTCATCATCATTTTCTTCTACTCACTTGACTTTGAAAGTAAATGATCATCCTGGTTATAACTCAGAACTAAGACCCTTTACCCCAGAGACCCAGTAGAGTGCATGGTCTTCAAGAGGAGTCATTGAGAGGCATCTTCATCCTCAGATCAGTTGGTGAAGGGCAATTGAAGAGAGTATCAGCTACTTTACCAGATGAGGCCAACAGACAGCAAGAAAACATGAAGAGGAGGAATTAGGATAGTAAAGGGAGCACTAGTTAGAGTATGTGTTCACTCCTGGTTGAAGAACATGGATTCCAAAATCTAGCTCATATTGTGGGTATTGACCATGTGTGGTGTGTGGTGAATATGATGGTGAGGTTCATCTAAAAGATACAGTGCTTCGTTGAGTCAGGTGGTTTAGAGTAAGGGGACAAGGAACTGCAGATTAGTAAGGCAACGATAACAACCATAGCGGAAAATATGGGGGAGCTCCTTTAAATGAGGTAGCTAGTATATGCTGGATGTGCTAAGTACATCCTGGGCATTGTCATATTTCATTGTCACACAGTCAACTGAACAAAAACCTATTGTCACAGATGAGAGATGGATGTTACAGAAAGAGTGACTTGCTCAAGCTGAAGATCACACAGTCAGAAAATGGAGAGAGGCCATTTATTGAAACCAGGTAGGCCAAATTCTGAATATTTATTTATCATGTCACCCTGTCTTTTCATTTTAATATGGAAGTATTTATAGGTAGTATGATATAAAGCCTGAGACTTGTCTTTTAATAACCCAGTGATAACCTTAATGAAAATAGTAGGGGTAGTATTGGTAAAATGAGATTGATTAGCTAGTTTTAATTTTTGAAATTTGATGATGGAAATATGGGCATTCATTATTCTATTCTATTTTTCTGCCCATGTTATGTTTGATTATTTCCATTAAGAAACTAAGATTGTCACTCAGTATATTTAGAATTCATTGTCAGAGTTATTATTTTAAAAAACAGAAAATTATCTTTGGCTTATTTATCTCTTATCAATTTTTCTTTACCTCTTAATAAATTATGAAAATAAGAATTTTGTGCTCCAATTGTTTCAGTTCTTATAAAATATAATTAGTTATGGCCTTAACCACCCCCTGAAAATATTGTGTTTAGTCTGTATAGGATAAATCAATTGAAAACTTAAAGATCTACCAAGTGTTTAATGAATGAGATAGAGAAAAAGACAGAGAAGTTAGTATACATAACTTGCTTTCATTATGCAATTACTATATGTTTCACAATAGAAATTATCCACTGGGAAATTTGTATAGGAAAGTACATTTAAGAACATAACAAAAGATGTGTCAAATAAATTGGATTAGATTATTAATAATTTGCCCTTTCTGGGTAAAATGTATGTCACCCTATCTTTGGGAATTATTACTGTTCCAGTTTTCTCCCTTTTGAGGAAACATCTTTTTAAGTGTCAGTTGGTGTAGGCTCTGTGCTGCTCTTGGTCCTTTTAGGTGTTCCCCATTTTACTGTGGTTGAGCTTCCCTCTTTAAAGCTACATCGTTCTAGTTTTGCCTTTAGTTGTCATTTTGCTCAAAAATATGATGTATGGGAAAGATTTACCCTGAGCAAAAGTTAAAATAATTTTTTCATCATGTCAAAGTGACATTCACATCACTGAATTTCTGATGATGGTGGTGGTAGTGGAAGTTGTAATGATGGTGGTTTTGTCAACAGTGATAATGAAATAAAATGACAATGATAGTAATTAGCAAAGAAACAACTACACTTTGCATGCATGGATCAGTTCAAATTTTGAACACTTTTTATGAAAAAGTCAGTTAATCTTCATCATAATTCCCAGGACCTTCATCATAATTTCCAGGATTCTTGTCTCTACAAGGAGGCAAGAATCTCCTGGGGACACAATGTTAGCATTGCTCACAGTCAGGGTTGTGGGAGAGAGTCCCTCCTTAAATATAGCACCCCAATGCCTCAATGACCCCAATCTAGTTCCAACCCTGCCCTGTGGGGGCTGTGGGATGGGGTAGTCTCCATCGTATGACCCTTTTACATTAAAAACTCAAGTGGAACATAGAAGGTGTTGGTAAGAATTTGGGGATGACCCAGACAGCAAGTAGCATAGCTAGAAATCTAATCAAGTCCTGTTGTAATCGAATCCCACGTTTTTGTTCTGTTTTTCCATATTTTGCTACCCTTTTAGAAGGAACTTGGTAATAGAGTGAGTTTTAGGACTTAATGTTATAGTGATTTTTAAAAAATCTCAGTCTTGCATTGGAATCTTAAAAATGTTGAAGGAAGGGAATAGAAGGATAAGAAAGGAAGGACAAAGGAGGGGAGGAAGGAGAGAAGGGGAGCAGAGAAGAAGGGAAAAAGAAGAGAAGGAACAAAGGAAGACTGTAGAAGTTCAAAGCTTCTCCAGAAGTTGGTGTAAGGAACCACATTGTCTGTATTGACTCTGTGTATTAGGCAGGATATGGTTTTGTTCACATGGCAGAAATCTAATTCATACCAGCAAGTTTACATAGGCAAAAGGTGGAATGTATTCTTTCAATGTACAATTATAGTAAAAGGAAAACTTAAAATCATACCTCAAATAAAGCACATATATAGCTGGTTTCAAGAATAATTGAAAATAGAAAATTGAACGATCAGCAACAGCAGTATCAATAGCATCAATATCATCTTCTCTACAAGTTCCATAGACTTTGTGCTCAAATAGACACTCAGAAAATCTCAGCTGAGATCTCACACTGAAATTCTCATGATAGATATGCAGATGAGGCCTCATTACCTGGTGACAATCACACTACCTGTAAGAATATCATAAAGCTTGTATTTCTGTGCTGTGGAGAATGGATATCTAGTAATAGAAAGCAAAATAGTCAAGGAAAATATGACATGATAAGATGGTTGGGGTTATGACAATTGAAAACATAAGACCAGGACTTTTAGGGAGGGAATGATATTGACAAATGCCAGGACAAAGGAATTTCAGAGTATGGCCAGGTATTATGTTTGACCTGATTGCAGATAATATAAGTCATATATTGTGGGAGTAAGGTAGAAAAAAAGAAGTAAAAATGTTGTAGTGGAGAACTTAAATATATGAATGAGAAGTTCTGTATTTAATATACTCATGTTTTCACTTATTCATGAATCAATATTTAAGGAGCACTTGTTGGATATCTGCTAAGTGTCTATGCAAAGATAATTGTGAAAAAGTGAATAGTTCCCAGTTTAGAGAAGTTGCTCATGTTAACAGGAACTGGGAGCCGCTAAGGGTGTCTCTTGTTCATTTGTACCAACTGCTTGGACAATCTTTCCGCTTATTTTCCTGTTGTTTCCAATGCATATTTCAAATGTCTAAGCAGGAGTCATATGCTTAAGGAATTCTCACCTAACTAGGTCTACTGGTATTGCCCATGTATATCAAAATGCCCCTCCAGATTACCCAGAAATCTACTGCATATTTCTTTTGTCAAATTTAATATATCATTTTGACATTTACAGTTGTATACTCATATCTTGGTAGATATTAAAGCAAAGACCACGTTATATTTAGTCTCACAACATTCTGGCTGGCACAGAGCTGTGCTGTCCAGATCATCCTTCACAGAAGGACTTGTCTCAGCTGTCAGTTCCATCAGGTGTCCTTCTACTGTTGAAATCCACCCCCCTATTCAGGGTGCCTTTCTCATGGCAGCCCATAGTCAATAATCAATCAAATTCTACATGGGACAACTCTAAAGAGCCAGGCACACTTCAGAGGTTCCCATTCACCTGTTCAAGTTTTTCTCTGGCCCGTACCACAGTCGACTTCTTTGTCTATGTAATCTTATGTTGTTGTGCCTCTCCCTTCCAAAAGTAATCAGCCCTTACAAAGCACTGAATGTCAAACTACCTCAGCATCTGCATGTAGAGTGCCCAACGAGTCACTCCCCAGTTTCCAGAACTAAGTGTAACATATAACATGACACCTGTGGCTTTTTGTGTAAAGAAAGAAGTTGAAAATCACTAAGTTATGTATTTTACTCATCCTTCAAATAAAAGTTAAATGTCTATATATTGAGTGTGGGCTCTGTTCTAAGCACTATATTTGGCAGAGATGAAGTTGACTTTGGTATCTTTGAAAGTGGTGAATCAGGCCAGGGCATTAATACAAGATCATTAAATGTTAAGAAGAATGACCATTGAGGTGGGTTAATACTATGTTAAACATAACATACTATATAGAAATTAGTGCTTTTATTTTTCTTTCAAGCAATACAGAGGGAAGCATAGAAAGTGATGAGGTGTTACTGCATGGATTCAGCATTCTCAGGACTGCTGGTGCTTTAATGTCTGGGTTGGTTCTCCTCTACCTTCAGGCGCTCTACTTGACCACAGATCCCAACCTTTTTTCTAAACTGGAGCAAAGCAATTATTTCTAGTCAGTGTAATGTGAGCAGAAGTGATGCGCACCATTTGAAGTCTTAGTCCATAAAATTGTCCACTGAAATTCCTCCATTTTATCTTTCCCCCATATTGCAACAAAGACTCAGAGATGAGAACAATGGGATGAAATCAGCTTGTGTCCCTGAATGACTGCATGGCACCATGGCCCTCCATCTTGACCTCCACTACCCTCTGATGTAAGCAAAAGGTAAGACACTTGGTGAGAACATCGAGACTTTGAAGTTGTTTGGTAAAGTCAATTGTCTTTCTGACTAATATGTGTGTAAGACTTTAAAGGAAAGTTTTCTTCTCAGAATGGGAAAACTTTGATTATATTTAGAGGCTGAGGGGATGGTGTCTTGGAAGATAAATTGAGAAAGCAAATGAGAGTGGATAATTGTTCCAACAAGTCCCCTGCAGCCCAGAAGGAAGTGACCCAGAACAGGATTCTCTTTCTCCTCTGTTTTGTTGTCAAGAATGAGAGTATTGGTCATTTTTGTGCTAGTGGTTTTACTACTAATTATTAACCAGAGGGAAAATATGAGATGGGGCAAGGACTCATGGAAGGAACAAAAGTTTGAGAATCCTTGTTATACACATGGTGTGTTACAGGGAGAAAAATCATAGTAAGACAAACATGAGTTTAAGTTCTGGCTAAAGTTCTATCATTGCTGTAAAATATACAACAATTTATTATGAGAGTTTTCAGTCCATTCAACTATAACACAGGTAAGTTGGTAAACATCTCCTATGGATTAGTTCTTGTGTGTGAAGATGTAAAGAGTTAACATGTCAACTGCAAAAGAAAATGTTTGGAAATTTTTGGAAACCACAGCACTAGCAAATTTTTAATGGACATTGACATTGTCAAGTATTGTTCACAGCAAAGAACTGACATTATCTCATTTATTTATCTTAACATCTCAGGGAGTGTGTTCTTTAGTTGCTCCCATTTTAGAGATGTGGAAATTTATTCCAAAAAAGTTCCCAGCATTTTTGTTTGGGTAAAGAGATTATGGGTGTGTGCTTCTTGATATTTTCATTTTTATACAACAGGCACATTTTTTTTTTCTTTTTAAAAAACTATTGCAGTGACATTGCATTATAAATTATGTTTCAGGTCTGTGTCATTATAATTCATCTTTTGTATATACCGCACTAAGTTCACCACTTAAAGTCCAGTTCTATCCTTAACTGTACAGTGGACCCTTACACCCAATTTACTCACTTGTTCCCCCTTCCCTTATGGTAACTAATAATTTAATCTTGCAGTGTAGAGGTTTTAGAAAATAAAAATCAGCATTTTAAAAACAATAAAAATATGAGGTTTTATTCTTTCTGAGGAAATCATAATTGTGGTTCTTGAATGTGACAAGTTGCAGCCCTATGCAAGCTTCCTAAGGCTAATTTTCAAGGTACTTTTATGGTACATAGACCTCTAGGGAAAATCAAGAAAGTTAGAATGGTCTTATTTTTATTAATTTCTTGAATGGGGGCTACACACATCAATAACCTCAAATCCTGCTGGACCTCTCCAGATAGAAAATTCTCAGGGGTGGTTTTTCACTGAAAAGTTGAGTATTCTTGGAATATGCCTTTTAACCTTACCCCATCAGCACTGGGTTCTCTGATAACCAGTATGGAACACACTTCAAATACAGTTCCCTTTAACATCAGTGCCTGCTGTTGGCTGGTGACCTTGAAGTAAGCCAAGGTACCAGGGCCAGGCATCAACTGAATCTGCTGAAATTGTCAAATACATACATATAAAAACACATTAAACACATGGTAAATGCTCAGTGAATACTAGCTAAATAAATTAAAGTGATAGCATGTGCATGACTAATCTGGAAGTCACAGGAAAACCTACCTCTTGTGGATCTAACTGTGTATTTCAATTAACAAGAAAATAGCCAGATTTCTTCTAAGTTGCTCCCCCTCTTTCTTTCTTCCACCCTTTATGGCTGCTTGGTCTAAGGATCAGTTCCTCATTCTCTTAGAATAGCTCTGGGCTGGAATAACTAATTGGGAACCATTGTTACAGACTAAATTTTTCATCTCTGAAATGTTGGGTGTTGCTTTGGGAAATCCCCCAAACGAATTAGCCACCATTGTTGTTTTATGCCGTTAAGCTATACCATGCATAGCTCTGGGGTCAGGAGATAGACATCTTGTTTGTATGAAGGTCCCCAAGGGGTGAACTGCAGTCAAAGCATGTTACCCTGGAAGACTTGGAGCCATTTTAGCTGCTCAGTGGAGAACATATCCCGGGATGCAGGCAGGTTTCCAAGACAACTGGGGTTTGATGGTTCATTGAAGGGTGGCCAAAGCAGCTGCATCTTGGTGCTCTGGAAGTCTCCAAGTATTCTGCAAGAGCCTTGGGTTCAGGAAATCCAAAACATATTTGCTACAAACATTTTTCTCCTCAATTTTTAATCATGTATATATTGCAAGGGAAATGTGTCCCATCTGGGTTTTTTTATTCATTTATACTTATATCATCCAAATAAAATTTTGAAATTTATTTGATGTTCCACACTTTAAAAAAAAAAAGAGTAACTGGAACGGAAGAGACATTAGTAAAATGCAACGCTTCTGCTCCTCACACTGTCAGTAATAGTGGATCACGCCAGCAGCCTCAAAGTCCACTCATGGAGCTGGCCGTATCCTGGGTTCCTTTAAGAGACAGTTCCAGTGCTCCCAGGGGCAGAAATAATGGGCAAAAAAGGCTTTTCTAGTTCTGTTACTCATAGAAATTTGGCAAAGAGGAGAGGTTTTAGGACCTCAGATATCCCCATGTTCAACCTCACTGTTAATACAGTTGAGGAAACTAAACCCCAGAAAGGGAGAAATTCTCTGCCTAATGGTTAAGAAAGGGCAGGTTTGGGATCATAAACTCAGGTCTCCTGGGCCTGTGAACCATGGAGTGTTCTTTCTACTCTGTTGTAAAATATCAAAGCACAAATTCAAGACCAGGATGCAAAACCAAAGTCCTAGTGTTTTCCAGAATTAGGGACCATTAGGAATGGGGGAGGAAAGTCATAGAAACTTCGAAACAGGCTCCTACTCTCACAGGGCAAAGACTCTTGGGAGGAAAGAGGTGGCCTTCCTGATGCGAGATCATGGCTTCCTTGATGAAACTGACCTTGGTGACATTACTTAGTAGATCTGAGCTCCTACTTTCTAATCTGCAAAATGGGCTAAAACTAGCACCAAGGAATTGCTATTTTTTGACACCTAAATAAAAGCCTAGATGTAAAAACATCTGGTACAGTGGCCACTACAGATCAAAAGCTCAAAATGTGTTGATTTTTAGTGTTATTATTATCACTATGACTCAGTGACCTGACTTTGGAGCCACAGCATATCCTAAATTGTTTATGGTCAACCCTATTTCCAGATGTGACTTGCCTTCTAAAAAATAAATGAATGTTGGGTTAACATCTCATATTTTCATATGTTTCATGAACACAACATACTTCACTATTGTCTTGGAAATTCTTATTGCATAATCTACATTTGTTTTTTTTCAACTTTTGTGTATGGTTTTAATAATAACAAAATGAAAATGCATGAACTTAGTACTCAGTGAAAAAATAAACCATAACCAACCTGTTTTGCAACATTCTGATCTGGTAGGTTAAAGGAAGACCTAGACCAAATGAACCTAACATATGGACACTCCACCCCCAAGGAAAAGAATACACTTTCTTTTCAAATGCACATGGATCATTCTCTAAAAATCAACCATATATTAGGCCATAAGGCAAACTTGAATAAATATACAAAGATTAAAATAATACCAACTTTTTTTCTCTGATCATAAAGGCAGCAAACTGAAAATCAACAATGAAAAGAAAATAAGAGGAGTATATTTAACATGGAGACTGAACAACAGGATATTGGAAGACTACTGGGTAAATGAGGAAATCAAAGAAAAAATGAAAACATACATGGAGACAAATGACAAAGATGACACAACATTCCAAAATATGTGGGACTCAGTAAAAGCAGTATTAAGAGGAAAGTTCATAGTGATACAGGCTCATTTTAAAAAGACAGAAACTTTCCAAAGAAACAACCTAGTCTCCCAACTTGAGGAATTAGAAAAAAGAGTGGCAAAAAAATCCCAAACTCACCAGAAGACAGGAAATACTAAAAATCAAAGCAGAAATAAATGAAATAGAAACCAAAAAGACAATCCAGAAGATAAACAAAACCCAAAACTGGTTCTTCGAAAAAAATAAGTAAAATAGATAAATCCTTAGCAAGGCTCACAAAGAAGGAAGAAAACTCAAATAAGCAGAATCATAAACAAAAAAGAAAAAAATACAACAGATACAGCAGAAATCCAAAAGATAATTAGAGACTGCTATGAACACCTATAGACAAACAAATACAACAACCTCGATGAGATGGACAAATTCCTTGAATGATACAGCCATCCAAAATTGAACATAGAAGAAATAGAGAACTTAAACAGGCCAACCACAAGTAGTACAATTGAGGCAGTTATCAGAACTCTCCCTAAAATCAAGAGCCTAGGACCATATGGTTTCACAAATGAATTAATTCTACCAAACATTCAATGAGGAAATAACACCTGTAAAATGCTTCCAAAAAATTGAGAAAGAAGGAAAACTACTAAATACATAGTCTACATTTGTAAAGTCTTCAAGAAGGCATGTGAGAGAGAAAACTCACATATTGTTGGATGCAAATATTTTCAGAGTTTACTGGTTTTTCTTCTAAGAACACATGTAAATGAATCGAGCAGGATTCTGTAATGCATAGTAGCTCACCATCCACCATGGGAAGGTGACAGGAGTCAGTGCTTAGGAGCATTCACCTTTGAAAGGACACCAGTAGTCAGTATTGTAGAGGGAGGGCTATTCAAGCAGAGAGAGCTGGTTAAAGGTCAATGAGGACTTTCCTGGATGTGGAGTCAAGAACCTGATGAGGAAATGCTGGAACAGACTCTGGGCTGGAGCAAGCCATGCTGGCTGAAGACTGTGAGACCAGCTTTTTCCTCTTCCCCCAAGGGCAGGAGGCAGGCTAGGTTCATTTTTGCATTTACAAGGCCTAGTGCAGGGCCTGGGACTAAGTGGGACTCAATAAATGTGCATTGA
>PVHY01002162.1:0-133976 GCA_004024945.1 Uropsilus gracilis | reverse complement strand
TTCCTTCCTTCCTTCCTTCCTTCCTTCCTTCCTTCCTTCCTTCCTTCCTTCCTTCCTATTTATTTTAATTTTCATTGAAGTAAACTTTTTATTGATTTAAAATTTTTTTTATAATTTATTTATATATAAATTTCACATCTCTGTGATCTCTGGGGTTCATCCCCCCTCCCTGACCATTCCCACTCTGTCTCACACACCCCCAAGTTGTGTACTTCAATTAGGTTGTTGACTTGTTTTGACTTTTCTTCATGGGTTTTTGTTTACCTTTCCCATATAGTAGTGAAACCATTTGGTTTCTGCTTTTTTCTTTTTGACTTGTTTCTGCTAATATGAATTCTTCTAAGTCCATCCATGTTATCATAAAATCATTCAATTTGTCATTTTTAATTGATGAGCAATATTCCATTGTGTATATATACCACATTTTTTTCAACCAGTCATCTGTTTTCGGACATTATGGTTGCTTCCATGTCCTTGCAATTATAAATAGTGCTGCAATAAACATCTGAGTACAGGTGTCCCTTTGTACCCGCATTGAAGTCTCCTTTGGGTAGATTCCCAAGATAGCAATTGCTGGGTCATATGGTAGTTCTGCTTTCATTAATTTGAGGGCCCTCCACACAGCTTTCCATAGAGGTTGGACCAGTTTACATTCCCACTAGCAGTGTAAGCGTGTCCCCTTCTCTCCACATCCTCGCCAGCACTTGTTGTTGCCCATTTTATGGATATGGGCCATTCTTACTGGTGTAATGTGGTATCTCATTGTGGTCTTGATTTGCATTTCCCTTATTGCTAGTGATGTTGAGTAATTTTTCATGTGCCTGTTGGCCATTTGTATTTCCTCTTTGGAGAGGTTTCTTTTTAGTTTATCTTCCCATTTTATGATTGGGCTTCTTGTTTTCCTTTTGTTTAATTGTGTGAGTTCCTTGTGGATCTTTGTTATTAAACTCTTATCACTCTTGTGGAGGGCAACAACTTGTTTCCATTCAGTTGGGCTTCTTTTAGTTTTTTTCTGTCATCTCTTTTGCTGTACAGAAGCTTTTTAGTTTGATGTAGTCCCATCTGTTTATGTTTTCCTTCAATTTTTTGCCATCAGTGGATTTTAATAACATTTTTTGTAACTGAGAGGCATAGAATCATATCTTCTCAAACATATGTCCTCATACTCTTTCACTGTTTTATGAAATGCTTTTTATTTTCCTCTGGGGACATTTAAAAAATGTATAATCTCACATGACAACATAAGGAAGCAAGGCTGGAAACTAGGAACTGGCCATGAGTTGGTTTTCTTTAGTCAGAGTTTCCCCATTAGCCTTGACCTCCACTTCCCTTCTGCTATTTTAGATTATGAGTTCAAAGTTGTGGTTGTTCACAAGGTTCTGTCTCTAAGCTTATACTATGTTAGGTGAGAAGGATCTGGGAACACTTGGGATAGGAGAAGGAACCATTTGAAAATCTTTTTGTCAACAGCTGGGAAACTACAGGCAAAGGAACAAGGCAAAGGGCTGGAAGTTCTGCCCATTACAGGGTGACCTCTGCTGTTCTGTGGTTCAGCAAGACAGGGGTGTGTCATGAAAATGCTCATTTAGCAATTTATATCAAAACTAAAACTAGAGCTGCACAGAACAGTGATAACTAATAGTCAGACCATAAAATTTAACTTAGACACTTAAAAATATCAGCCACCTCAGTAATCCTGGCCTTTGCATGCTGGCTATGGGTGGTGTTGAGGTATAAAGGTTTCCTTTTTTGTGAAGCCTCATGACTTACTGGATTTAGGCCATGAGTCAGCCATTTGGAATGCCTTAAAGACTATCAGAAGGTTCTTCCTACAGGTTTTGTGTTCCAAAATTAACTTTAAAGGTATTATATGTGAAAGAGGACCCTCTCTGTCTCCATCCAAGCAGAAAGAAACAAAAAGAGAGGTAGAAGACAATTTTTTGACTTAATAGTTATCTTGAGGTTAATTCTTCATGAAATTATAATAATGCTAAATGTGATTACATCTATAAAAGGTTTCAACTGGATAGAACTGCAAAACTGAGGAGGCAAAGCTGATAAAACTGCAGTCAAGTCTACAATCATAGTTAGATGTCTCAAAATTCCTCTCTCAGACATTATAATGCAAGTAAACAGAAAGCCAGTAAGGATATGGTGTATTTGAATAGGACTGTCAGTCAACTGAGCTAATTGTCACAGAACTCTCCACCCAATAACTACAAGAAAAGTAATATTCCCCACTGTACATGGAGCACATTCCAAGTTACATCATATTTTGGCAATGATAACAATCTTAAATTTGAAATTATTAGAAACATGTAAAGAATATTTTCTCTTCTCAATAGAATCATACCAGAAATCAATATGGAAATTATCCATATATCTAGTAGTCAGACACCAGTCACCCAAATAACCCACCAGTCAAATAAGGAACCACAAAGTCAATTCAAAAATAATTTCAATTAAAATTAAAACACAAAAATATTACATCTTGAATCTTTAGGAAAGCAATGATTAAAAGAAAAGTTATAGTATTAAATGCTTATGTTAGCCAAGCAAGAATGATTTCAAATGAACAACCCCGTGTTTACCCAATGAAACTAGAAAGAGAAAAGAAAACTCAAAATAATGACAATAATAAAGAACAGAAATGAATAAAATAGACAAAAATAGAGAGGCCAGTGGGAAAAATAGAGAAAACAAATAAAGCCAATAAAGTCAAGGCTTTACATTACCTGGCCTAGAAACTTCTACAAAAATCAAGGCAGTGTTATTTTGACAATAGGGCATATAGATAGACAAACATTAGATCAGTGGTACAAAACAGGTTCTAGGCAAAGTCCCACAACATATATGGTCATGTGAATTTCTACAAAGTCATCAAGGTAATACTCTCAGGTAAAGGCTACTCTTTTCAACAAATATCTACATGGAGAAAAAAAAACATAAAACAAAACCCTGACTCTTACCTTACATACACAAAAATTAACTTAAAATGAAAGATATCATTTTAAGAGTTAAAACAATAAGATACTACAAGAAAACACGGGAGAGAATCTTTGTGGTTTTGAGTTAAGCAAAAATGTGTTAAATAGGACACAAGAAAGCACGAGTCATAAGAGAAAAATTGACAAATTAAATTATCAAAACAAAAAATGCTTGCTCTTCAAAATACATTGTTAAGAAAATGAAAAAACAAATCACAGACATGGACAAAATATTTCCAAAACATGTAAGATTAAGGGAGTTTTATCTAAAATATAAAAGAACAAATTTTAACTCTCTAATAAACAACCTAATAAAAAATGAACAACATAAAAATACCTGAGATATATGAGACATCATTAGTCAACTGGAAAATGTAAATAGAACAACAGAAGATACTATTACATCCAATAAAAGGACTAATATGTAAAAAATTGATCTAATACCAAGTGCCAGTTAGGATGTAGAGTAGCTAGGATACTCTAATATTAATGGAAACAAAATAGAATAGCTACATGGAAATCTTTGACAGTTTCTTATGGCATTGATCATGAACTTACCATACAATCCAACATTCTACTCCTACATATTTACTCAAGACAAATAAAAACATACATTCACAGAAGACTTATATGTGAATTTTCACAGCAGCTTTATTTATAATAGCCAGAAGTGCTAACGCAAGCATCCATCAAAGGATGATAAATTCATTCCAAATACAATGGAATACTACTCAGGAATAAAAAGAAAAGGGGCTACTGATACATGCAACAAAATTTATAAATCATAAAAGCATTATGCTAAGTTAAAAAGACCAAAAAAATCTACATGCTACATAACTTAAATTATATGACCTTCTAAAATTGGTAAAACCACAATGATAAGCAAAACATCTGCTTGGACAGAGGGAGGGAATTAACTACAAAGGTACATGAGAGATTTTTCTGTAGTGATAGAAATATTTGAAATCTTAATTGTAGAGTGACTATTCACTACTAAGTCTTTGCCAAACCTTCTCAATTGTATAATTACAATAAGTAGATTTAGAAAATGACCTTTCATCTCTCTTCATTATTGTAAGATTCTGTGACTGTCCCTGCTGTGTATTTTCTAAGTCTTTGTTCTATTGGGCAATGCAATCCTTAGAAGGTCTGAATATCTTTGAGAAGACTACAGAATTGAACCAACACAGAATTTATGGAGTTAATTGCATTTAAACTGATAATGGCAGCTGTGTAAACATTTAACTAAATGAGCATCGAGGAAGAGATTCAGAAAGCAGTTTGGGATGTGGAGATTTATGTTAGCACTACTAGGCAAGACATCTATTTTGAGAAATGCAAAAGAGTATCTATTTTACTGAGAATCTATTATTATTATCACTCAGAATGATTTGTCAGGCCTAAAGTTCATAGCCCTCCCAATAAAAACATCTTGAAATAATGATAAGGGTCTTGGTACTAAATTTTTCACTCTATTTTTGTGTAAATAGGTAAATCTTCTCATATATGATTCATTTTCTCAGTGAGAAAACTGAAGCTCAAATAAATTAAGCATCAAGAGTCATACAGGACCAGAAACAAAGTCCTTTTTACATAATGACATTGATCTTTCCAGTGTCCTGAACCTTACCAGAATTTCTACCCATCCTACTTGTCTATTTTCAGATTTGAAGAATGGAATGTGAGCAGTGAGTATTCTGTTCTTGAAATGACAAGTAGCTATGATATGGTAAAGCTTTGAGGGTCTTTTACTACAACTTCATGCTCTAATGAAATAAATTAACTGCAATTCTTTATAGGGCAGAAACTACAAATATTTTATGTCTAAGTTCCTATACAAAAACAATTTGTTCTAATTGGATAGGAAATATTAAATGTAGGGGAGAGGGAATCCCCTAACCTTGAAGTAGCTGCCAAGGTCTAGCTCAAGTATCATTCAGAGCAGCTGCCATGTCAATTCACCACACAGGGAGACATTTCTCTAACCCCCCCATTCTCTAAATAGTGCCCATTAATGGTTTGGGAAAAGTCTTCCAAGTCTTGACAAGGTCATCAAGTCTCACTGGGAAAAGGGGAAGAGAGAAGGGAGGAACTTTCATTATTGCTGTTTTCATTGGAAACATCTAATTACCACACATATTCTCAGTAAAGCACCACTTGTCTGTGGGAATGAAAGGGGAGGGGGAATGGTTCATGTGTAATTAATTCCCAAGTGTAATTTGCTTGCAAGTGGTATAGAAAAAGGAAGGGATGGATGGATATAGATTGGACTGGGAAATGACCACAAGGAGGATTGCCCAAGAGATGAATTTCATGAGACAGCTTTCTAAGGGAAGTTGATCTGAGTCCTTTTCTCCACTTTGTTATTGCTCTGTCTTCTGAGATGACTAGGGCATGATGTAACTTTTTCAAAATAAATGTGAAAACTGGCACATAAGAATGATCAGATTTTATTACACCAAACTCTTTTTTCCATTAACTGAGCATACAGCAGACATGACCTGGAAGGGTGGAAGATTCATAGCTAAAGACCAGTGTTTGTATGCACAGGAATTTTGCACAATGCAATTTGTGACCTCTCACAAGTGGTTTCCTAGGTGGGGCATGGCAGGGAACAAAGTGCATCCTGAAGAATGAATTTGATGAAATTTGGTGTAAAACTAAATTTAAATCTTGTTGAGAAGTTTTTCTTTGACAATGAAATTGGAGATGCAACAATGACATTCTGATTTAAGAAAAAGCCAGAATCTCCATTCATCACTGATGGAGAGAAGTGACGTCTGGTTTTTGCTATGATCACTTAGTAAAAATAATTCACCTATGTGACTGAGTGAACTACATCAAAATAAAAAGCTTCTGTACAGCAAAAGAGACAATAACCAAAACAAAAGAAACCCAACTGAATGGGAGAAAATATTTTATTTGCCCTCTATTAAGGGGTAAGGATCTGATAACAAAGACTCTCAAAGAACTCACACGACTTAACAAAAACAGAGCAAAAAGTCCACTCAAAAAATGGGGTGAATAACTAAAAAGATACTTCTCCAAAGAGGAAATACATATGGTCAAAAGGCATATGTAGAAATGTTCAACATCACTAGTAGTCAGGGAAATGCAAATCAAAACCATACTGAGATACCATATTAAACCAGTAAGAATGGCCCATATTAAAAGAAACAAACAAAAAAATAGACAACAAGTCTTGGTGTGGATGTGGAGAAAAAGGAACATTCTTACAATGCTGGTGGGAGTGCAAACTGGTTCAACCACTATGGAAGACTGTGTGGAGGACTCTCAAGCTACTGAAAATGGAACTACCATTTGATCCAGCAATTCTACTTCTGGAAATCTACCCAAAGAATATAAAAACACTAAATCAAAAAGACACATGTACCGAATGTTTATTGCAGCACTATTTACAATTGCCAAGATATGGAAAAACCCAAATGCCCCAAAAGTTATAAGTGGCTGAAAAAGATGTGGTATATTTACACAATGGAATATTATTTATCAATCAAAGAAGACAAACTTATGCCATTCATTGCGATATGGATGGTGCTAGAAAGAATTATGTTAGTGGAAATTTTGTTAGTTAGAAAAAGAGAAATATTGTATGGTCTCACTTAAATGAGGGATATAGGTAACACAAACAAACAAATGAACAAGAAAAAATTAAAACCACCAACAGAACTGAAGCAAAGAGCAAGAGAGAGGGAGGAAGATAAAATTAGGGGAGAGATGGGCACAAGAGATTAAGATGGTTCACAGATGATAAGGTGATGGGAGAACCTCAGGGTAGACAATGATGTAATATATATATATATATATCTATATATATCTATATATGTTACATCAATATGTTACAATAAAAAAGTAAAATAGAATAAAATTAACAAACTGTAATGCAAACAATACTTTCATCTTACTTCCCAACATCCATTATGGAAATAAAAAAAGTGTGTATTCAAAATAAAGAAATGAAGGTTTTAAAAAAAGTGGTACTCCATAACAAATGGATTTTCTTCTCTATCTGAAAAGCCCTTTCTCAAGCGGTGAAAACTATGCTAGCAAATTTCTTTGCAAAATTAAAGGTCAATCCATCCAACCCTTCTATACCCCTAACAAGGCCTCAGGAAGAAGAGGTGATCAGGGAAAGTACTATGCAGGATAGAGTAGTAAATTTGCACATACACTGAGTGTGCAAATTGTTTACTCTGAGTTAGCCTCCAGCCCAAAGACACTTCTGGAGGAGTGTGGGAGCCAGTGCTATCAGAAGACTGACCTTAGCACCGTTGGAGTGTGAGGCCAGGTGTCCAGTAGGTGATAAGAAGCTCTGGGAGCTGGACATCACAGGCTGCTGACATCAGTGAAGGCTAGTCTACTTCTAAACTGTCTTTGTTCAACTCACTTTAAAAAGCCAGGTGGAAATGAGATGTGAAAGTGGTTTCGTTTGGGTGTCAACCCCTGTCTTCCATGTTGCCAGCTGTCTGATTAAGGCACACCTTAAAGATTCAGTTCCTGTCTCTGCTTGATTGGCCTTCAGTGGTGACAGGTGGCCGAAACTCTGTCTTCTGGTTACACTTCCACCTGTCTCAGCCTCATCTCATGAGGTTGCTGGTTACTGTCATTGCACATTATAGGGGCTCAGTAGATGGCAGATGAGAAGCATGACTGTCCCCCCTGCAGCCTCAGAAAAGCATGGCAAGGATATATGGTCACAAAGCCCCAAACCCTAAAACTTGAAAATAGAACTGAATTCCTCAGAGAATTACTCAGATCCACAGTAGTCCAGTAAAGCATGGAATTTGCTCTCTCCCCATTTGCCCAGTTGAATTCATGGCCACTTCCTTTCACTGTTCTTCATTGCAAATAATGATGAGAGGAGGGGCTGTGCACTTAGGTAGATGCCATGGACCCCTGGAAACTTGAGATACACAGCTTACTGGTGACTGATAGACACTAGAAGCAGATGTCACTCTCCTGAAATGATAGAAACAATGGGGATCTGGGGAGATCTCACCACCATTGATGAACAGATAATGAGACAGAAAGGAATTTCTGCCTCGTTATGATGGAATGATGGAAACGTCAAGAAAAGTCGTCGTCAATCAGAGAAATTACAGGAACAGCTGAAGCCTTTAAGCATTCAGAATTGCTTCTGAGCTACAGGTGTGGGGAGTTGGGTCTGAAGACCAGTAGGGTCTTTTATTCAAAAGCACAAGGGTCTGAATTTTTAAAATGCTATTAAGCTGGCGGTATTAACAAGGCTATAAAAGAGTAAAATGTCAGTCTCTAAGCAAAGACCATACTACAGAACAAGTAAAGTTTGACTATGAGAATTGGAACTCAAACAGAGTACATGGGAGCTGTTCATTGGCTCTGTAAATTTGCTTTGTATTCCTTAAGGGTAACCAATGAATACTGATCTTTTGACACTGTATTCCTTCATAGTTCAAGGCTACAATCACCCTCATGTTTCTGCCTTCAAGTCACCTTCCTTCTTTCTCAAGGAAGACACTATAGCGTCTTGGGAGTTAAAAAAGAACCGAAAAGTCACTTAGGTCATCAGCCTACCAATGCAAAAACCATCCTATAATACTCTCCCCACTTGGGATCATCTGCCTTCCCCTAGGCAATTCTGTATAAGTACTGTGCTAATCGATTGCACCACTGGAGCTCTGCTCCCCTAGGCAATTCTGGAGTGAGCAGATGATATGCTATATCAAAAAAAATCCTATATATTGCTGAATGAGACCTACACTGCTCCTCCCTTTACATTAAGAGCAGGGAAACCTCATATTATATGGACACTTTTACAAAATGGTCTCCTCTTATAACCATTATAATGGACTTCCTTCAACTGTATTACTGAATAATTGCCCACTGAATCACTGTTATGAGTCAAGATTCCCCTCCATGCAGGATTAGATAATTGAGCAATTCCCCTTAGGGATGTATATTGTGGCAATTTCACTGTCAGAAGTTTGAGACCCTGAGTATTATCTAGGATCTTGGTTCATATTACATGACTGAGCCTCAAGCTTAGGGGGAAATACATCTCTGGGCCTACAGAAAAGGAACATTATTGAAGAAACCACATGAGATGTTAGTCAATGGAAAAGAAAATGTTTCCTACCCATTAGAGTAAAAATCAAGCACTGAATCTGACGCCAGATGTAGTGAAGTATAAGAAAAGCCAAAAGTGCTAGGCAGATTGCTAACTCCTGTGAGAAAACAGAAGAAAACTTCACTGATATTATCACAAATAATTTTTCCAATATCATTTAGATGAACTTTTTATTTTGGCTTAGAGCCCTATCACATGCTCCTTGTGAGCATAATTCACTAGTCTTTTTAGAAAACAGCTCCTCCGTGTTCATTTTCCATTAAATATGTGGTCTTTCTAGAAAGAATCAATCTACTCCATTTTTCTAGTCTAAAAGCTACCTTAAAATGTTTCCTCACACCAGTCACTTATTTTTCAATGACACGGCACAAGAGCATGCTACTTTTGATTTTCCAAAAACACTTTCATTACCTCAAGAAGTTGAAGTTCACTTACATAATTATCTGATTTATGGGGAAAAAAAACTTGTTCATCACGACCTTATGACTCAGGGATCGGGAACTAGAATATTTCTTTGACAGCCCCTTGTTTGAACAACACTCACACATGGCACTTAAGAATGCTCACAGACCTGGAGTAACCATGAACATTCTTCCTTGTGAAGAAGTCATAGAAGATGTCTGCTAGGAATCTTCGAGTCATGCAAGTATCTGACCCAGCATTAGGAAGAAAACATGGACTTCAAACATTCATTATAAGAATGGGGGGAAAGGTATTAAGTGTCCCTTAAAAAATGAGGAAAACCAATGCTCTCCTACTGCCAGAAACACATGCTTGGGAAACACCAATTTAATCATGCCCACACTGTCTTTGGTAACTACAGCCAACACACTCCCCAGATCCATGAATCAGAGGTTATTTTCCAGAGCACACTTAAAATTCAAATCCAATGTGCTCCTTGGCAGTTGCTGGGAATGACACAAAAGCAGGTGATTAGTCTTTGAAGCCCAAGGAGGAGCAAGGGCATTGCAAGGGAGTCACCATTACAAAGAATGGGGACACCAGCCAGTCAAAGCGGATTGCAACTGCATGCCTCAGGGCCAGGCTTGCTTGCATCCACTCCCCCAGAAGCCAGGTGTGAGGTCACCATGCATGGGCAGAGTGAATTTAAATTCTGTGTTTGATTTTTCTTTTATATAAGGCTTAAACAACAAGCCAGCATGAGGTGGGGAGGGATTGGAGTTGTGTTTTTCCCAAGGACATGGTTTCTCTCTGCCACTTTAAGAGCCCTTCTTTTCTTGCTGTGATTCCAATAGGACCCCAGGCAGTATGGGGAAGCATCCAGACACAAGAGCACCAACACTAACCTGAGAAGTAGCTGCAGGTGAACTAGTTTCCTTACCACTCACTGCTGCCCTCTCACTGGCTGAAGCTTCTGCCACTTCTGCCTTCTGCACATTCGACTCCTCAGCATCTGGAGGCCCTATGTGCCCCACACCTTGGCTCCCTGGGGTGGTAGATGGGTTGGTAGTGGCTTTCCGAGTTTGGCCTTTATACCAACTAGGGTAAAATAAGGGATCCGCAGTGTCCGTTGCTGCAGGGACTGGAGTTTCAGACTCTGTGGTCTGCTGAGATTCAGTGGGCATAACCTCCCCCTTAATCAGGGCAGAAAAATTCAAAAGTAAAAAAAAAAAGAAGAAGAAGAAGAAGAAAGCAATCGATTTTAGTTTTCTTCAGGTTTGAAAACTGAACTTTCTGTCTGCAGTGCCTAACTTAGCGTGTCTCAGTTTATCCTGCCCTCACTAGTCTGAGAGTCTGCAGGAAGCAATGCTAACATAGCATTCCTCTGCCTTGGTATCTGTAGGGACCCCTTCTTCTTTTTCAGGCTTGTCTTTCATTCAGTGGTAGCCCCAAAAAGCAGAGCAGAAGGGCAAAATATAAGTAGTTAATAAAATATAAGCTATAGAAGAAAGGTCAAACAGCTAAAATTAACTTTTAACAAAAACAAAAATCTCTTTTCTAAAGTGATCTTTAGAAATGATCTTATTGACCAAATTCAACTCTTTATCTAGAACCTGCACCACTTTCAGTTTAAGTGCAATTGATTATACCCAAAATTTCAAGACTCTAAAACTACAAATAGCATTTTAACCTGATTTCCTGTAAAGAGAGACAAAACCTATAATTCCATACTTTCTCAGAGGAATTTCCCCTCTGAGGTTTGCTTCTATATAAATCATTTCAATCCACTCTAAAAACCAGGTCTTCTTTTGATGAGTCTATAATACTCATAAAATCAGCAGGTTAGCACCTGTCTGTGGAAGGTGTCATGGAATCAACACAAAGACTTGAAAATTGAACTGTGACATATTAGAACATAAAGTCAATCAATTGGGTAAAGCATCTGGGATGAACTAATTTCCTACAAATTTTTGAAGCATAATCCTGTCAACATAATTTCATCAAGTGACAGATACAGGCTTAAACTAGACTTCAATTTTTCCAGTGAATGAAAGATATAATTGTATTTCAGGGACACAAACTATTTTCATTTTCCTATTATGTCCTTAATTATCTACAGAAAATTCAAATTCTTAAAGTATAATCACTTTTCTTTTTTACCTGGTATCTTAATTACATTTTCAATGCACACCTAATCCCCATATTAATCTCATACACACACACACACCACACACCACACACACACACACACACACACACACACACACTTTTCAGACAAAGATTTATTCAGATTGGAGGACAGATTATCTTAAACTAAGTCTTGCTAGTCAGTTATATAACGATAAACCTGTTGAGCTACCTAGAAGACTTTCTCCTTGACCCAGCACTGCTCTAAAACCTTTTATTTTCCACATACATATAGTTCTTTTTTCTTAAAGTAGAGTAAGTTGTTGACTCTATTAAGCAAGGAGACACATCTCCATCTCTTATAGCTAAGAGTTCATGAAATGTTACCTGTATCCCTGGGGCATCTGTAACAGGAGACTCTGGTGAGGACACTGGCTGTCCCCCCGAGGTAGCTT
Source organism: Uropsilus gracilis (assembly GCA_004024945.1). Lineage (NCBI taxonomy): Eukaryota > Metazoa > Chordata > Mammalia > Eulipotyphla > Talpidae > Uropsilus > Uropsilus gracilis. Next base: position 121,878 of record PVHY01002162.1, on the reverse strand, counting down.
GGAGCCCCATGTCCAGCTGAGTGGACTCGAGACTCTCCTCTGGAGCTTCATCTTCTCCTGATGACTCAGTTCGAATATTTTCTACCTCTTCTATTTCTATGATTTCTTCCTCTATTTCTCCTCCACCTTCCCCTTCTCCTTCTTCTTCATCTTCATCTTCTGGTAAGGTAATGTGTTTAAAAATTAAATGCAATTTAATTAAATATAATTATTATATTATTATAATTAAGTTAATATTATTATTATAATTACTTCTGTAGTCATGGAAACAATTAATGGCCAGTACTTGTAGCCCAGGGTAAAATTAGGGTAAAGCTAGAAAAATCCTCTCCTACAAGCATAGGACCAAAGGTGGGACTTTGTGCTTCTGGTTAAATGTGGACAGCACAAGTGTGAAGGTGAACACAATCATCACCAACATCTTGGCTCCCCTTCCCAGTGCAAAATGTAGTCTCACCACCTGGGCACCATCTGCCTCACCCCCGTACAAATTTTAAAATGCTCTGTCAATTTTTGCGAGCTTTTAGAGGGCTGGAATTGTCTTTGAATTATCTGTCAAATTAAATGGATTTACAACTCTCTCTCCTGTCTCAGAAAACATACAAAACCCTTGTCTTATTTTATCTCCTTTGTTCAGTGACTGCTCAATTTTGACACAATTAATGTCATGCCCCTTTTACTGATCTATTAGTCTTAATACTTACACAGGCAATTATGGACAGACAATATTAACTTATTTTTTAAAATACATCCTGAAGATCTACTTTTGAAATTATACCTGTTAACAGGTATAATAACAGCATCCTCGTTTACTAGCGGTCTGGCTAAGGTGTCTCATCACATAGAGACCAAAGTACTGATTAGTACCAAGGTTACTTTTCTTGTTTTAACTATTTCATCAGAATAAATATTCAGGAGGAGGACTTTGGAGAGAAATGGCAAGTCAATGTTTATAACTCACAAAATATACCTGGGCATATAAAATTGACTTTATTTCCAGTTTGTGAATTTTTCTGAATCTTACTATTTCTTGCCCTCTAAAGTTTGGTTAAGTGAATATACTATAATACCTATTCAAAGGTCTCCTATGTTTTATCTTTATCTCATCCTTAACCTGATGACACTTTGCATCATTATGGCTAACACCTCATGTACAGTTGGCATTGAGATAGCTCATCATCACCATAAATTATTATTTGCTTGACTACTCAGAATCAAATACCCAAAATAACAACTTCATAATAGACACTGTGATGTGAAAACCTAAATAAACACATGCAACAAACTTATGATTCTGTAATAAAATGGAGCTTCACATTGGATTATGTTCCTTGTAAAGTTGTCGACATCCATTCTGGAGGTGATTCTGAATTCCCCTCTCCTCCCACTGAATCTATCTGCAGCTTTCACACACCTGCAATTTTAGCTCAATGGTCACAAGAATAACAAACCTCTGTAAAAATCAATTTCACGTATTATTTTTTCTTCTCTATTGAGGTTGACTGTGAAGTGGTTCATGTTCTCATAACCATGTTCTATTTTCTCCATCTGAAATGCCTTTGATGCTTCAGAAATTCTGCAACAAAGACAAGTTGCCACTTTCTGTCACTGTTTAAAGCTTGATAACCTCAGATAAAAATGAAAAGTATGCAATTTTTAGGAAATGAAAATTACTTACTTTTGTAACAGGGTTTTGGCATTCTGTGAAAGTAAACAAAAGACAGGCCTACTTAAATTCTTTTCATCAAAGATGGCATTGAGACTTAATTCTTTCCTCTGCTGATTCTGAAAATCTCATAGTTTAGTTTTTAAATGCCATAAATAACTGCTGTTTTATATCTCTCTTATATTTCAGTGATATCATAGTTCCTTAAATATATAGCTTATGAAATTATTTAAGCAGATGGAGATAAAAACTCGTAACACATTTATATTTTAGTTGGTAAAATAGATCAAAATGAGATAAAACAAAATAATAAAAATAAGAAAAGAACAACTTCTCAAACAGTGACCTTCTTGGTTAGTTCACTTGGTGCCAAAAGGATATTTACCTGCAGAAACACTGCCATTTCTGGCTCATCCATGAACTGGATTCCAGATTCTACTAATTTTGATACATTCTCCAAATGATCAGAATATTTTTTGATCAGAGCACGGACATGATCCAGTTTCTCCTCTTGGGTTCGCGTAATCACTTGGGTCATTTCATTCTTTCTCTCCTCCAAAATGCCATACAGGTAATCAAATTTCTCACACAGGTCCTGTTTCTGTTTTCTGCAACATTCCTGTTAATTTAGTTAGTCAGTGTTAGAAAGTATTTGAGAGTATTTAGGGAAATCACCAGGACATTTTGTGAGACAGTAATATTTACTTATTGTAGGATTCTTTTCCCTTTGGACATATAATGTGCCAATGCTTTGAAAATCCCTTTTTAATCAAATTTGTTACTTGAAAATCAAAAAATCAATTAAACATGTTAAATCAATCAGTGGTTTTTCAGTCTTCTGCTGGGAATTTAATAGACTAAGACAAGGTTTGGTTTTAATTACATGTAGATTTCATAGCTTATAGGTTTGTTTTTTGTTTTTCGGGTATGTGTGTAAGGAAAAAAATCCTATGGTATTGCTTGGTGTGCACCTTCCTGTTTCTTTGCTCTACCTTTCCAGCTACTGTCTTAGTTTGTCCACCCATATAGATGATGAAACTTCCCAATAAACTCTTTTCTGCTATTATCCCACTTAACTAACTCACTTACCTGGAGCACAAAACATTTTCTCTTTAATAATTCCCCAACATCCCATTTAACCTTTCAAGCCTCTGCATGAACTGGTTCCATCTTTCTTTTATATATTTTACTATTTTCCATCACATAATTTATGTTTAAAAAATAATCAATTATTTTCTTTTCTCATGCTCTCTCTTAAAATTAGTCTTCTCCAATTCATAGTTGCAAACTCTAAGTCAGACACTGTGAAATAACACTTTCATATGCTCTCCGTGACTGAACTCCATCTTTCAATCTTTTGAAATCCCATAACAGTTACCATGGATAGTATATACCTGCATCCCCCCACTTCTCTATTTATCCATTACTGTCTTAGAAAGGTAAATACTGAATATAGACTTTGATTCCTGAGAAAAAGGTATTGTGGAAAATCAGGCCTACGCACTGTGTGACTAAAGCTTTTCCACTAACATCCACTTGTGTTTATGCTGTGTCCATATTTAAATCATAATCTACCATTCATTTGTCTTGGTCATGGTCTTTTGGTTTATCAAGTTGTAGTAAGTTTGGTTTGTGATATGCTGGTCTCCTTGAACCTGACAGTGTCTAAGTCCCTCACCTTTATTGAAGACCAGGTTTTGAGCTACAAGGATACAATCTAGCTCTTCTGCCTGGTGGGGACTTCTTAGAAATTCTGACCAACTTAGCTCTGATCTCTGTTTGATCCTTATATCTTCTTTCACTTTAGTAAATATTGGGCTCTGATGGCATGTATTGCTTCTTCCCTTTTTCAAGTTCTTCGAATATACAAATTCAGTGTTTTTGATAAATTCTGCATCTGTCTAGGATACATACCACTATGGACAATAAAATTATGCTTCATTTCCCCCCAGTTTCTCCACTATTCTCAAGGGAGTGAAAGTAAAGGATAACCTAAACTGAGCTGTTGATTTTAAAGATACTCCACATATGTGCAAGAACTTCACCCTTTACTTCACTACCCTCTTTGGAACAATTCTGATCACATTTTCTAAACAAATTATAACATAGGTTCAAAGGTTCAAACTATTTTAGTAGTAAATACCAGTAGCAAATACTCATCCAGTCATTCAACAAAAATGTCTTAAGCATGTCTGTTGTGTCAGGCATTTTGCAAGACTCTGGGACACTAATATGAACTAAATATAGTTCCTTTTCTCAAATTACACATAGTTTCCTGAATGAAAAATACTATGGATCAATAATGGAATGCAATATAGTAGATTGAATAATAGAAATATGTTTGAGATTTTTGCCAGGTGTAAATGTTACATGGGAAGAGGACATTTGAAGAGAGTGAAAGTAGGGGTGATGTGACTCAGGGAAATCTTAGAGGAAGTGGTGTCTATGTTTGGCCATAAAGCAGAGGACATGCAGGGAGGGGATGAAAATATGTGGAGCCTCTACAGTTGTCAAAGTAAGGAGACAAAGGCCCACACAGCCTCTCCAAACATAGCATTTACCTAAGTTTGCCAAAGTTCTGACCATTTCTAGTCACTGTAGCTTGAGATTTTGACTGTTGCAAAGCACAGAAATTGAAGCCTGCTAGTATTTTCACAATCAGACTTTCTCTCACTATATTACTTTTTGTTTCAGGCTTACAGGGCGGCACCATCTCAGTGCATTCCTGCATGCCTCCTTGACGTTCAGAAGGTTTACTGTTTACTGTGAAATAGATGATGGTTTTTTAGCTTATTTTTCTAAAATAAATTGGGCATTGGAAGCATAATGAAATTAATATTAAGATGTACCGATGTTTCACAAAGTTTTTCTTCTATATGACTTTATGAGAACATTCAAGTTTATGAAAAATTATGTAGGATGACACTGATGTGAAGTCATATGTCATGGTTGATGTATTCTCTCAAATCAAATAAAAATAAGATCATTCATATTGGCCATATCAATTTTATTTAGTGGTTGAAATGCAATAAATACTTTATTCTTGTGCTATTTTCAATTCCAAGTACAATGTCATTTCTATTCATTTTTAATGCTTTGTATTATACTGCATTTTAATAAAATTACTATCATTTTAATAGTAATTATCATCAGCTTATATTTTACAGTATAGAAAATGTTATTCCATGCATAGTTAATGCTTAATTATTATTATTGCAAGATCACATACCGTGTAAAGTACCTATGAAATTACCTGACACATAATAGGCACTATATCAGCACTTATTAAATTTAGATCCAAGTTTCCTTAATTTGAATTATTCAGATGTGGAATTTTGAAGCTGCTGGGAATATCATAATTTACCTGTTCTAAATCAATCATTCCATCTATGTAGATTCTGAAACCCAGTAGCGTAAGTCAAATTACTCAAGCCATCCTGGCATATATTTAGTCTATGGCAATACCTTCCTGAATACACCTGATCTCATTTGTTATTTATTTATTGTTGTTGTCTGACCAATATCTTTGAACTTCCAGGTCATTGCTACTCTTACTACAGCCAACTGTGAAGTACTTTAAAGTGAAAATATGACACTTAACAAATGACTCTGGTATGCTGACTTTTAGATATAAGAAATTTCAAGTAGTTTCAGAATTATATCCATTAATTCATTTCCCAACAAATTCACTACATTTTGCCATGCACCAGGCATTATAAGATTTTTAAAACTTGCCATCATTTTCAGTTGTTCAGAAGAATGGTAGAGAAATTGTTTTCTAACTTCTAAAATAAAAACCCTAACATTTTTTTCTCTCTGTTTAATGTGCTTTTAATTTAATTCTATGCATAATGTAAGAGTTAGACAAATTTGTTTCTGGAGTACAAAAAAAGCACATGTCTTTTCCTTGGAACTTTTAAGTTAGTACTTAGAAACTTAAAAAATATAACTTAAGATATCCAGGTAAACTTAACATCAGATTTCAGATTTAAATGAGAAATAATCCATGGAAGTAAAATTCTTGTATTTTTTTTATACTCTAAAGTAGAAACAACATTGGAGAGATGAATGTGGACACCTCTAATCTTTCTTGACCATAGACTTGAGAGAGCTGTAAAGTCAGTGAACAACAGACACCTTAGTTGATCAACTCATCCTCTGAGGTAATTGCTGAAAAGGTATATGCCATCAAAGGAAAAGAAAGCCTCTGAGAGGCCACCTCACTAGTGATTGTGATTATTTTAAGCTATCTACTGTGCCTTTGCAAATGAAATGCTTTCAACACTGATTTTCTGATAACCTGGAAAACAGAATGGACAAAAGCTAACTACATTATCAAAATATCTACAGATAACTCACATTAAAGGATAATTGTTACCTGAAAATGCAGAGTAACAACCATATTTACCTCCATTCCACAGAAATTTTTTGCCTCAGCGGTTTCTCCTTGCTTTTAAAGTGCACCTTTATGGAAACATTTAATCTTGGGACAATTTTCTTATCTGTACAATAAAGAATGCAACTGAAAAAAGGCTAAGGTCCCCTCTGACTTCACAATTCCACTTCCTCTACTTCAGATAAATGTGGTGATATGTCCACCTACAGTTTATAAAATACCTCTCTCCATTCTCAGAAAGGTTCAGGAAGGTCATTTGCAGTGATAAGACATAAATTAGATGCTCTTGCACTGCAGTGTCAGTCCAGCTTGGGACTGTGCTCTGATCACAACAGGAAAACCTAAGACGAATGATCCACTGTTGTTGCTGCCTAAGGAGCAGGTGTGTCAGTGACGCAAGCTGAAGATAAGCCCTCAGCCCACTGCTTGTTGCTGACCAAGTGCTACTCTGCCTGCAGTTCATATTTTCACTGCATTCCATCAAGATTCAAGACTCCTTTGCTCCAAACTCTCTGAAAGTGCCCACTCAACTTCCTTCGAAATACAGACTTCAGATTTGCCTTCATGAAGTCAAATGCAGTTTCCTTTCCCCACTTCCAGAGCTCCCCCACCAAAGAAAAGGAAAAAGATAGATTAAATATACTGAAAGAAGAATTAAATCAAGATAGGAAGATTATCTTGAGGAAATCAATTCTAACCCTTCACTCAAAAAGCTCCAGATACTTGGGAGAAGTCTCAAGTTAAGAATAGAACACAGGATTCTGCTGGCCTAGACTAGAACACATACAGAAATACTAGAAAAACACTGTAACTCTGGGCACCCTCCTGGAGACCATCCCCCTCCCACCATTACCTGACTGGTGCAGTGCTCAGTGAAACCACTCTTCAGGGGCATGGTCTCAGGATTCTCTTTAGTGTTCTTTCCCACCATCTCATGTCATTACCTACTTCATGTTAAAAGAATAATTATGGTACAACTGATGGAATTTCTAGTGCTAATTCTTGGGGGGGAGGGAAGTTGGCAATAGGGGTTTTCTGATTTAATGCAGATCATTTACAAGCTCCTTGTGTAAACCCTTTGAAGGGTTTAGCTAGTCGTCTTTTTTTGTGCAATGGCAGCTATGGGACATGCAAACTGAGTAGCTGTTAATTCAAGGCTGCCTGCTGTAATAGTCGGTATGTTTATCAGGAGAGGCTCAGATGCCATTTGTTGCCAATATTAACAGTTATCACAAAACTCTTTAGATAAAGAATGGAGCTAATAATATCCACTTTCATTCATTTTCATTTTTTCCTTCTGCAAGGAGTTGTTTGGCTATCGTATCTGTACAAGAGATGGACAGTCTTATTCTGACACCGTTTTAAAGATGCTGCATCACAAATGATTATTAACATCATTAAAATGTGCTCTTCCCAAACTGACTCTGAGAAGGGTACAAGGTGCCCAGTTATCATGACTTAGTCTGCACAGGACACCATGAGGAATCTATTATTGTCCCCACTTCACCACGGTGGAAGTTGAGGGACTGAGACCTATAGTAACTTGCTTGAAGTCATACGGTTCAGTGGAAGAATTAAAAGTCACACTCTGAAATCTGTTCTTTTAGGCATATGTTAAATTGCCTTAATAATATTGCCTTAAAACTTCTTGCATATCCATTAAAATGATTCTTATTACAGCTATACTTCATATTTCCAAATTCTTGGACACTATCTCAAAGCTACTTGATAAATTCATTATTTTTGAAACACAGTGGATTTGTTTTCATTGTAAAATCATCAGAAGACTCAAAGTTGTCATTTTCCAGATACTGGAAATGTTCAAGGGCAAGTATTATTCAAGTGTTAGCTGTTTCCCCATGTAAAATCGGATTATTTCCATTCCTAAATTGGAAAGGCTAGAAATAATAGCCTCCTCCTTGATTACCCACTGACATAGGATAAATGCCATTTGTGAAAACTAAAAGAGGGAAGTTATGTTTTCTTGAATGCGTCAAATATTATTTTTCTGGAATTTGAGCGCTCCAGAGTAGTGCATTTCTTCGTTCCCAGAGCCTCCTGCTCAGTCCCAGCCTATTCAGAACATCTCCAGGTCTGAAAGGCTTGGGTAGCTCCAGACCACACTGGGCTCATCTGGAACAGCCTGCAACCCAGAAGTCTGGAAACTTCTTAGGCTGTCACTCTCAGCCAAAAGGGCTAAAAAGATTGAAGGTCCCTTTACTTATCATCAACCCACAACAAAGAGAGGAAATGCCACTCCTCCCTTGGACACATCTACCCTGATTCTGACTGTACTACCTCTCAAAACACTACCCCTGTACTACCTCTCATCATCACCGTAAACTCACATCAACAACACACCATATTTTTAAAGGACAACAAGGAGTTCACAGTGTGAGGTACCCCAAGCTTAGCAGCTCTCCAAGGCTGATCCTGGGCCAGAACCTCTCAGATCAGTCCACACAACACAATTAACAGCCAAATTAGAAGTGTGCAAAGATGGCTACTAGCCCAGCAGAGGACAGGTGTCAGGGCCTCAAGTGGGGAAGGTGAGGTAATTAGGGAAGGAGAGTGTTCACCCCAGGGGCTACTCCATTTCCCATCGCTTAGGGGTACTCACCAATCAGAAAAGAGAATTCTATAACAAGTCCCCACCCCTTGGCCCAGAGCCAGCAAAGGCTTCTCAAAAAACTTCAGGCAAAGCCAGAGAATAAAATAAACACTCCAGACAGAGCAGAAGTTCTGGCAGCTCTGTAATCCTGACCCTGGTAACACATTCACCCACTCAGTAAGGAAAGGCCATTTCATTCGTAAGGAGGACCTATTGTCCTGTGTGTCCTACCTCCCCTTCACGCCCTCACAACCCCACTCCAGCCTGGTGCAATGTGGGACACTGGCATTTCACTTACTGCTGTGGCTTGGCTGTTCAGATCACCTTAGTGATTGCAGGTGAAAGGTATGGTCATTTGTGGCAATGTTTATGTCTTCAGGGCCTCTTCAAATGCAGGATATTTGAACTAAGGAGGATTCATAAAATCAGAGCTCTCAGTGGGGTTCTAAGCTAATCCCTACACTCCAGATGACTAAATTGGTCTGCAAGAACTGTGCTTATCAGAGCCATATTCATTCATTCATTTATTATTTATGTCACTGGTTATTAAAAATGTCATGCATGCTTTAGAAGAATGTAAAATACAAGAATTTATAAGGATGGTATTAAGTCACCTGTAGCCCTATTATTTACTTTACTAAACCTTTTGGTTTGGAGTTTTTTTTTCTCCTTAACAATGTAGTTGGGAATTATTTATGAATATATACATTCCATACTTTTGGGTATAATTACCTTTCATCTTACTTCCTTAAAGTAAAATCCCAGAAGTGAAATAAAGAACTAACAGTGTTGGATGCGTTTAATACCACTGCCAATTTGCAGTTTTTTTCCCCTTTAAACTAAATCTTTTTATTTTTAAAATACTTTTTAAATTCCTTTTTTAAACTTAATATTTCAAATTGACGTAAAATTTGGATACCCCATCAGGAATTGCCACCAGTAGCACATGTCTGTAGGTGGCAGCCTAGGAAGCCACGACCCAGGCCAGGGATCATGGTTTGATTCCTGCGGGGGCATGTAGGAGACCTTGTCCCAAAAAAATAGCTGGGTGTGGTGGCATGCACCTGTAATCCCAGCTACCTGGAAAGCTGAGGCTGGGGATTTCTTGAGTCTGTGGTACCGTGGGCAATGTGAGCCTGCGGTTCCATGGGCAAAAATAGCGAGACCAAGTCTCAAAAAAAAAAAAGAAAGAAAGAAAAGAAAAGAAAAAGAAAAATTAAAAAAGGGAATTGCCATCATAGTATACCCACCACCAGATCACCCCTGGTCCACCACAGTCCTTTTTGCTCTCTTTCCTCTTTGGTCTTAACCTTCCCTCCATCCACTCCCCTCCTGCATGCTTCAGTTCTATAGTCAGTTTTCAAGAGTGAGATTTTAAGACCTGTGGGAAATGACTATATACCCTCTTCAAGTGTGTGGAAAAACATATTCAAGTGTGTCATCTCAACAAATGTTTTTGTCAGTGGTAATAATCCTGACCTTCACTGTGAGAAAGTTCTTCCTGATATTGCCATCTCTTCAGCTGACAGAAATTCAAATCTGTTACTTCTTGTCTTGTTCTCAGTGAAAGACTAAACAGTTGCTTCCTTTACCAAGCTTCACCTTGTCTTCTCAGTGTCCTTTGATGCTGCAAAATGTAGCCAAGTTGTTCACCTTTGCTCAAGCCAAACATAATCTACAGGGCTTCTCTCCTGTGTGGGTTTCTCTAGCCTGGTTGTTCCTGACAGAAAGCCTTTTCCCCCAACAGGTTTCTGATGAAGCCAGACTAGAGATGAAGATAGAGATTCTCTCACTTGCCCACAAGCAACACACTCCTATTAATATACTGAACACTCACCACGATAGCACGCTGGCATGCTAATTCATGACAATGACTAAATTGCCTTTCCTCTTAGAGTAAATAAGTAGACAGAGGAAGTTTCTAATGTCCATTCTGGAACCTCTTTGGGCTCTTCACCAAGAAAAAACTTTCCTTCTATAAGTAGGTTCCAGATTTATAATGGGTCTTTGGGGAATATGAATATGGAGAAGGGAAGAAACTCATTTTAATGAATATTTCATGATCTTAATGAGTAATGTCTTCAAGTCATTATGTAGAAACTGGCCTTTGACTTCCTCACAGTAACTCTTTAAGCTAAATACTCTGGCCCATCCATACAGAGGAAAATAATTGAGGGATTGAATGTGCATGTGAATGGACCTTTAAAACATAATATTTGGTTTAAAAAAATGTAAGAAGCAAAATAAGAAGCACAGTATCACTTGTAGAATTTAAAAGATATGCATAAAAATACATCTCTTGTCAGAACACAGGTTAATGGAATATCAAACAACTAGAGTGATTATCTATGGAGAGGAGAACAGAAGTAGAAAATAGATATAAAAGGCAATAAATACATGTCAGGAATGGCCTCACACATTGCAAGGAGGACAGTAAGTCAAGAACTCAGCAGTAAAGTGTCCCAACTGTCTATACTTGAGCTCCCAACGGAAGCGAAAGGCAGCGCCAATGCTTACAGCAGAGAGATAGTAAAAAACTGCCTCAAGTTAGAGCCCTGGACTCACATGCTGATGTTTGGCACCTGCCCTCTTTGCAACATGCTTAACTAATGTTGGAATCTTCAGTTCATGAGCAGATATCTGGTATAGTGCTAAATCACTTCAGGTTTCAGTATTTTGCCTTCAACAATTGCATCATTTATATTTCACCTTGAGTGATGAGTCACAATAAAATCTACAGAAGTAAATTCGAAATATTTCTTATCTGCCAAACCTGTTATGGTATCATTGCTGTATTTAAAAATGAGAGCCCCATTATTTGCCCAGAAGGCAAGTTTGGGAGGTTTGAATGAATGAAGGGGGTGAACAGGGCTACTATAGAAAAAAGGCCATAAGCTGATGATACTTTATGCAGATACAGGTCATCACTTAGGACTCACTCAATACTAGTCACCCTGACCCATCCATTGGAGTATAACCAGTCCCGAATCCTCGCTTGGCACAGCAGAACTCTCGTCTCCTTTGCTGCTCCGCTTAGCAGTGTATTTTAATCAGTCTGCCTGTTCTGTTGTACACTCTATCTCTGATGAATTCTTTCACCCCAGCATATCTGTCTTACACCTAATTCTCTCCCATGATAAAATTTAAGTCTGATTTAGAGACCCAGTGAACCATTTGCTCTTTGTTGACCAGGTTTTTATTGGGTGGTTATATGCGTCAGTCACTGAGCCAAGCAGCAGGCAGAGATAAAAAAGCCAGACCTCTCCAAGCTCCCAGCTCCTGACCCTTTCTAGCCATAGTCAAGCAGGTCTGTCACTGCTTGCTGGCCTTTCTACAGCAATACTGCTAGACTCAGCTCTACAGCCACCCCTGCACAAGACCTGCTAACGCACCAAGAGTCTTTCTTAAGACTCATTGGAGTTCCTCAATGGAGTCAGACTATCATGGTGGACAACAATCATTTTCATTACTGGAAATTGATCTTTCTTGTAGTTTATCTTTCAGAATGGGTTGACCAAGAAAGAACACTGGTATCAAAAACTCCTGCAAATGTAAAATCTGCCTCATATGGTCATATCTTTTTCTGTGCTGAGAGGTGAATACTTTAGAAACCTGGGAGGATGGAGGTCATTTCATTAGGAAGACTGGAATGAGAATTTCTTGTATAGTAGTGGGAGGGGCTCAAAGTCCACTTGCAGTCCCTTTGACCTACCTCGATCGTTTTACAGGTGTCCTCCAGTTGGCTGATCACTCCCTGGACTCGATCGTTGCTCCCCACGAGGACGGCAATACCATCACTGAGTTCAGACTAAGAAAGAGAAAAGTAGGACGCACGATCTTATGGGTGTTCTGGTCAGCACTGAATGTTGATTAATGGTGGTATTGTCCTCATGGATTCTCAGTCTAGGGTCCATGGACTAATAGGCAGGCAGGGGAGGCCTGTGAATCTCCTGATCTTGTAAATAAAATTCTGTATGAATATGGACATAAATGCTTTGTCTGGTTAAAAGCCTCATAATTTTCATCACATCTTAATGGAGACTGTGACTCTGCTAAAAACATTAAGAACACAGAATTATTGGCCAAAAACAGTAGTGTATTCAGGCTAAAGAATGCTTGTTTATAAATTGAGTGGAATCCAATATGGGATTTTAGATATCCAAAATGAGTTATTTTCCTAGTGTCACTCAAGATTTTACTAGGGAAATGTGTATATAAATATTCATTTTCTTATTCAACATATTATGCACTTTTGATGTGATAGGCACATACATACTCATATATTTGACTCAGTCATTGCAAATTCGAACCTAACATTTGATTGGTTCTAAGGGAGAAATTTTAATTCAACCCAAATAGATTTCATTGTTTGTATTCACCTCTTCCCAAGGCTAGCCCACATAACACCACGATGGAGCACAGATTGGAGGAACCATACTGCGTTGGCCAGTACTGCCTTTAACTTTTCTGTGATGTTGGAGAAAACATGAAATCAATTTGGGTCTTCATTTTTTCACATGTACAGTGAAAAGTTTGGATTAAACCTGTAGCTGTAAAACACTTTAAAGCTACAGAACCCTTTTTTCAAATGAGCTAATATGAAATCCAAACAGGTAAAAGAGAAGCTGCTTTGGTTAAATAGGAGTGAGGTGGGAGTCCTGCCAGTCTGACCTTCTGTCCACCCTGTCTGATTCGCGTGGCTCTGAAGGGAACTTGTGAAACAGGCACTACTCACTTCTAACATGCTACATCATAGGGGATGGAAGGAAAATAGACAATAAATAAGTAGGCTAAAAATAAACATTATAGCTGTATTCTTGAATCCTTATGTAATGGTTAGAAATCATTGGTTGTAGCCCAAAAGCTTGATTTCCAAATTTGATCCCAACTCTGATCCTCACAGTAAAACACTGATCAATTGTGTAAACTCCAATTCTTGCAGAAAGAAACTGATGTGCAGTTTGAAGAGCTACAACTATCTGAACATATAACTCTGAATTTACTGTCATCAAATGGATAAATTCCCCACTAGCTGGGGAATTTACCAACCTGACACCAGGTTGACAAGATAATGATAATCTGGGGGACATGTTGAGGAGAGCCTGAGGCCAAGATTCTGAAGCGGGGCCCAGTTACCCACTCAGGAAGCCTGGGTTGAAAGAGTAGGAGGAGACCTGTTTAATCTAACCTTCAGGGAAGAGCACAAATAATGTTTTAAAGTTGTTCTTTAACTAAATGCCACTCATTGTAACTCTTACTTAGTAGGAGGGGAGCCACCTACTATGAGAAGCTGAGACAAGGCCTAAAGGAAGGCAGGAGGAGGGGTCCATAGCAACCTTTCACTGAGAAATTTCTCTATGACTAGAGCAAAAAGTTATGCTTTTTTAAATCTATAGTCTGAACTGCAAGTAATGCCTGGGCTCAGATCAGGTCCCCTAACACTGCTCCCATTTAGAAATCCCTAAAGGGAGCGAAACAAGTGATTCTTCCTTTCTGCACCCCTTTCTGACCCTTAGCATCCCTTCCCTGCCTCCTCCAGGGGAATTACACGTGGCCACCTGCATCCAACCTCTAGGCCTTTGGCCCCACAGGCTTAGGTGGTCCTCCCTGGAGGGAGGGATCCAACCATACCAATACGTGCTGATGACTGACAGGGAGGGGCCAGAGGGCCTCTTACCTTCTGTCTCTGAAAGACGTGAGTGAGGGGTGCCACCTGGCAATCCTTGTGTGCCCCAAAGACCTTGCACAGAGAGCAGGTGGGCACTTCACAGTTCAAACAGTAGATGTTGATTCGCTCCTCTTCATGCTCCTCACACATGGGCTGGTCTGACTTCTTTTCTGGCCTGGGAAGAGGTAAGCAGATAAATGTGTTAGTTCCCAGTAGGCACAGTGGGCAGAATGGAGCGGGATGAATACATTGCAAACCCTAACTACCTAGTATCATCCCAGCAACACTATTCCAGAAGATTCCCAAAGTTCTTCTCAGGTGCCCAGAGTCCTCCAAATTCAGATTCCCAGGTTTAGTAGTGTTTTGTGTTGAATATCCAACAACCAGACTAACGTGGGGCTGGGACATGGAGACTCTTATCTTCAGTATTTGCCCATATTATGGTGTCAGTATTCCTAACATGACTGGTTTCAAATTAATGAATGTTTAAAATCCAGGTAGTACAATGCCTGAATGTTGAACCTTGATTTGTGTGGTAGGAAAGTGCTTAGCTGTATTTCCACATGCCTATCAGTTTCCCAAGAGATACTTTCCAATCAAAGTGGAAGACAAATCAAAGGTAAAGAAGGGGAAACTGATGACAAATATTAATTTTGTACTACTATTAAGGTGGCACTAGATCCCACCCTTAGCAAACATCTTTCCCATCAAAGGGATTAAGATTATAAGTGGGATGGGTGAACCCAAATCTTTGATTATTCATGTAGACACTGGGTGGACATAACTCTGTGCAAGAAAGAAAATATCAGAAACCAATAAATCAGATAATTAAATAATAAAAATTTAAAAATTAATGCAATTAATAAAGCATATGTTTTATTACATAGCATATTATATATGCATAGATGTTTCCTTATCGATGGCAGCCAAACCCATGAATAAAGCATCTATGCTTTATTACCTTGCTGAAAATTTAACTATGATTATGAATGGGTAGTATATGCTCAGTGTGTGTGAATAGTGTGAATAATTATTACATTGAGTAGTTTAAACAATGAGAAAAATGCAGAATGCTGTTCTGAGCCATGGTGGTAACTGAGAGGTGTGGATCCCACAGATGTGAAAATTTTTATTTCCTCAACAGGTCAGCACCAACCAAAACTTTTCAGAGCTACAGCAGGTAATAACAGTGTTGGGTTTCATGTGCTGTAACAGTTAGACATCATCAAGCAATGAAGAGTGGAAAGCAGAAGGGACGGAGCGATTTTATTTGCTACTGAAAAATAGTTTATGGTCATGTAATCACTTGGGAATCCCAAGTTCACACCCCACTGTATATTCCCATAACCATTAGCCTGGCTTCCGGTGATGATCAAATCAAAATTTTGCCAAATTGTGATGCTTTAGACTCCCCTTGGAGAACACAGTGGGAGGTGTGGGTGGATCCTACTTGAACAAAACTGTGGAATCTGATATAGGCTATCTCTAGAGACTGAGGCACTTAACAACTTTTAGAAGTGCTTGAGAAATTTAAATCACACCCAGAATCTTTCCTCATATTCTCAAACATATGCTATTTAGAAGTATGTCAAGTTTGAGACTGCATATTTTTAGCTATTTTCAGGACCCACTTTTAAACTTCAGGATTTTATGGATCATGAAAAATATGTATATATATATGTATATATATACATATATAAATGTGTATATATATATACATACATATTCATTCTTCCATGTTCTTCCATGTTTAAAAATCATTAATATTGAGGTATGGTATCATGTAGTTGCAGCCCCCAGAATTGCAGAGGAAGAAAAGCAAAGAATGAATTGTTTTAGTTCTCTAAGTGACCAGGTGAAAATTAAGTGGTTGGGCTAATTGTTGAGAGAAGACTTGAATCTGATGGGAAACCTGTATGAACTTCCAGCTGCAAGATTTTAGGATCTGACTTTTGCAAAAGTAATGTTTGCCTAGTCTATATTTTTCATAGTCTATGTCTTCCTGATTTGACTTCCTCTGTGTGCTTGAAAACTAAGCTCTTCAACTGAGAAAATCATCCTTCCTCACATGTCTATTTCCTCCACTAGAAGCTCCATGAAGGCAGGGGACATACTGTCTTCATTTTCACTGGATCTTCAACGCCCAGAACAATGTCTTGCACAGAGCACATGCTCAACAAATGTGTGTTGAATAAATGAGAAATCAATGGGGATTTGCCAGATTAAGGAACATTACTTTCTGTGCTCTAACATAAAACCATTTGTCTGAAGGAGGCATGTGAAAGATAGCAAAGGCCAAGGGTTCCTTGACACTCATGGGTGGAGAGGAAGAGACCAGTCAACAGCCTGAAGACTCCATTTAGAATCGACAAAACCCTCTGAGGGCTCTCTAGTGATTAGAAAAGGTGATTTGGTCCTTGTTTGAGCTCTACCTCTATAACCCTCCTTTCCATGTATCCTCACTTTACTGTAAATTATGAAGCAGGTGTCTGGAGCACATTCACTGGGAAGTGGCCCAAGTGGCTCAACTGCAGGGCCTCTGCCCAAGGTGCATCCTGAGGGTAGTCTGCCTTCCAGGTGCTGCCCTGGTGTCACAGCTCTGCATACAGGCCATTGTGGCACTCAGGTGGGTGGTGCACGCCAACCATGGCAATATGGAAAGAGACAGAAGTCTCTGTCTGTTTTTGACTGAGAGTATTCACATTTTCATAATATAATACAGGCTGAGAACTGTTTTTCATATTCCTTATTAGCTGTTTCTTGTTTAGGTGACAAAATAGGCTTAAAGGTGCCTCTCACTTATAAATGGGTGTATGCTTGAAGAAAACCTTTAGAAGACTTAAAACATACAACAGACCAGGGGTCAAGATGGTGTGTGGAATAAAGATGTATATCTATCAGGTGAGGGTGGCCAGCCTCATAGTTACTGTTCAGAGCTCAGTGTCAAATGCTGACTCCCCCCGGCCCCTTCCCGAGTTATTCAGGCAGGCTGGGCCCAAGGAATCTATGTCTGTTCTCTCTGGTCTCTGAAGTTCCTGGGATTGACGGAGCTTCCTGAAGGGGAGCAAGTTGATCTTGGTGAGGCATTTCAGGCAGTACTTTCAGAATCAAATTAATCTTAAAGCTTGACTCAGGGTGGGCTTTTCTACAGGGTGGTTGTGTGGCCTGATGCAAGTTACTTCACTTCTGTCAGATTCATCACTTATTCAAAACTGAAACTTAGACTGAATCTTCCAATTAAACATGGCAGAAGTAACATGCATCTATTTATTTGTTTCCTGATGATATTCTATGAAAATGAGAATAAGGTAAATAAAAAGATATTTAACCATGAAGGGGGAAAAATTGAGCAAGAAACAGAGGGTAAGTTATGTAAAATGTTGGAAGTGGGAACCATGTGGATGAAAGAAGTTCACCTACTTGAAGTCCATTTTAGTTCTATTATGTGCCTGCAGAGAAGAAGCCTACAAGAAAGAAGCTGACTGGAACTGTGGAAGTCTGAAAAGGTTCTGAAACTGTAGAAACCAGGAAAGGCTAGAGTGTGGACAGGTTGAGAAAGGAGAACTTTTCATACATTTTAGGAGATTCCATGAGGATGTGGAGTAAAAACAGTGGAGTAAACCAGAAAAGAGGAAGATGTATAATACAGGAAACATAGGATCCAACTTGGAAGAACAAAGGTTAAGGAGGAGGAGAAGCCTAACTGCATGAGGTCTACTTGTTCACAGTGAAGTCAGTGATATCTAAAATTGAGAAATCTAAAAGCAGGAGCATATGGCTAGTACACATGGCCCTGGGTGATAAGTAGCAGAAAAACAGCTGAAGGAATTAGAAGTGGTTGACTCTGGGGAGTGAGACTTGGAGATAAAGAGAGAAAAGGCGAATACTGCCAACTCTCATTAGAGAACTTGCAGTAGCAGTTGAATGTTTAGAATTATGTAGATGAGTTACATTAAGCAAGAAATGAGAACTTTTAATAAGGTGATTACAATCACCACCTCAGGACTGTTGTGAGAATTGAAGAATTACACACAATTAATACACAAGGCATTCTGATTAGTGTTCACACACACAGTACACACTGGTGTTACTATATCTTAAAGTTTACTACTATGTTCACTATTAATATTAGGAAAATTGGTTTCTTCTCTTGTCATTTCCACCCAGCTGTGGCTAGTTCAGCACCAGGCAGATTTTTAGAAAAATAAGGTAGGTTTTGTGGAGACAACAATCTCTTCTCTTTCTGTGGGAGGTCAGTTAACCAGTCCTTCCTCTTTCTGATCCCCAGACCAATAACCATGGTACTGAGCTAGGTTCATATCCCCAGTATATCCAAGGTTATTCCAGGGTTGCATAAAACTCTGAGGTTGAGGGTTCTGGTCTGGTAAGACTGCCTGTCTCCAGGGAACAACTAGAATTATGTTCAAACATGTGTCTCTGTGAAACTTGTGGTTTTGTCTCCAAGTGAAAATGTCCCAAAGACAAGTCTCATGTTTAACAACTTGAATTTAATAACAGCATACAATTTGATAATCAGAAAAACACCACTCAGCCATGTGCTCAGCCATGTGCTCAGTCAATGCTGGAAACTTGGTTCGTTGCCTTTGTGCAATTTGCTCACCCGGGCAGACGCACCACACAGACTTTATAAAGTCAGAGTAGCTTATAGTTTTACTAATAATAAAACTTTTAGCATCTCCTTTGGGACTTCATAGCAGTTATTATTCCTATTATTTCATCTGTTTCAAACTCCCACTGTGGCTAAGTAGCAAAACAGAAAATTGTAATAAATACAATGTATAAAATGATTTGTTTACTGAGTTGATGGGTATTGAGAAACTATTCTGTGCAAGGCACTGTATTAGGCACTGAGTTGGTTGTTATATAAACTCCCTTAATAATTGGTCAGTTATTAATCGGATGGTAATTTTGTGTCTTAGAGTCAGTGTGTTATTTGTATTTTAATGCAACATGATACAATGAAAGCACCCTGTGAAGCAATAGCAACATGAGTGCTTTCCTTCTCAGAAAACTTTGAAAGTGAGGAAAATTTCCAGCTCCATATTTCTGTCACATGCCATCAGCAAGTTTTCTTCTTCCCCAATTCCATCTATATTCTGATACTATGTAATTTAGTTTTGAAACTCAAGCAAAAACTAATACCCATATAGTTTACAGTTATAACGATTAATTGTTAGAGTTGTAGAAGGCTTTCCTTCTAGGAGTTAAGGCTCTTAGAGGCCTGTAGATGCTCCATAAAAACAAGTTTCCTAATAAGAATCACCATGAGGTCATTTCTAGTTGGTCTCAACAATGCTATCAAGCTTTGTGGACCAGCCTGACCTGTGTACAGTTGAAAAAGGGCTCTTCATACCATACCTTCTAGGAATGAACTCACTTTGTTTTCCAGGAAAGGAACTCCATAGCCAAGGTGATCTGAAGATTAAGGAGCCTCTTTCTTTTAATGAGTGAGTGTTTATGCTACTAAAGGCTGTGTTAATCAATCAAGAGGTGACTGTTAAGGTTATGCTGTAAAATTGATCTAGAAAATAGGCATCATAAACTGAACTCCATTTTCCCCTCCTATGGCTCTAAATTTTAGGTTGCTAAAGGTTCATACCACACCTTGCTTTGCAACTCCCCAGAGTCAATAGCATGACTAACTACATTAAAGGGTTTTGTTTTTATTATTATCAAGATCATTTTGAGGTAAAAGGTCTTGAACTAGGAACTGGACTGCATGGAAGATATTGTTTCTGTTAATTTTCCTATACAGTTTTGTACTGCAATTTCCCGCTCAGCAGAATATGGAGCTACAAAGGAACTACAAAGGATCAAAAGATACAGAAGTGTCTAAAGCACATAATACAAAGTTTAGAAGGGTATGCTCTTCTAATCCACCATCTGAAATAGTGTCAATGAGTTATGCCATTCTTCAATTGACAATAATATATATTTTTAAAGTACAGACACGAACTCCCTGCTCCTTTCCCATGAGGAAAGGGACTGTCATGCTCATGGGAAAGGACTGAGTTGGAAAAATATTTTCTCCACAACAATTAGCTCATGGTTCATAAACAAGTACTCAGAATAACAATTCATCAGAACAAATAAAAACAGTTTCAAATGAGTTTGGCACAGGAAGATCCCATACCTGGTGGACTCCTGCTTGTATATGTCAATGATATTTTCAACCAGCAGGTTTCTCTGAAGTCCATATATGCCATGTCTGTCCAAAACCACTTCATGTCTACAGGATGGGCAGCGGAATCGGCCTCCTGATGCCACTGTGGTGCCACCTCTTGTGGGCAAATACGGGTTAGAGGCCTGTTCTTGCCAAGCAAGAAAAGAAATTGAAAAAAACATGCTTCTGGTAGCTTTTCAGAGACTTGAATTTACTCTCTGGAACTACAAACAATCTCAATGTCTACTTTAAGCTGGTCATAAAATAATCCCTTGAACTTGATCACCAAGTGCCCAAAACCACAAGCTGGCACTTAATCTACAGTAACGGCACATCCCAACGTTGGCATGTAGCTCCTTTCCAACCTGGTGTTTCATAACCAACAGTTCCAGCCAGAAACTCCAATGTTAATGTCTTGGGCAGTGATTCATCTACAATTTTGAAATGGATTCAATTTTTTTTAAATAAATGTGATTCTTAGCATTGTAATACAACCAGATTTAGGAATAAAGAGGTCAATAGCAAAATACAAAAAAATCATTTCAAATTTTTGTTTTTCTTGAAAATGAAAGTAGCCTTTAAAAGCTATGTCAAAGAATTTACCTCTAAATGAAGAACTTGATTCATAGAGGAGAGAATCTTTTCCACCCGCTCATTTCCAAACAAACCTACCTGGAAAATATCACTGGCACATTTCCTACACAGGTTATGCTGACAGGGGAGAATGACCACAGGTTTCGTGAACATCTCTAAGCATATGGGACAGATGAGTTGCTTCTCCAAGTTATCCATGGTTTGTTGCTCTTTGGAAAAAGACTTGTAATTCAAGGAAGCGCTCATCTCCTGGCCGTCCCTGTGTTGCTGCCAGGGAAAGGGTCCTCCGAACGTTTCTGCAAGGGCTTCCTGGAAATAATTCCAAGGATTGTGTGATCAAGTGTCCTTTATGTTTCTGTCGGTGGAGGACATTGTTTCAGGATCAGGCTCACAGTGGGTGCCAGAGCTGTTTTTAGTAGCAGGGGTCACGTGACACTTGGCTTACTTGTCCATATAAGCCAGTGACAGGAGGATGGATTGTGACAGGTGACAGAGAACAGGAGCCAACATTCCTGCCCCAGGGAGTGAAGACAGTGGGTGGGAAGGAGGATTACAAGCCCCATTTAGACTGGGCTGTGAGGAGAAAGGGGTTGAGGCTGACAGTTGTCAACAACAAATGCAAATGTGCGTGCCTAGTCCCTGAGCCATGGTCCCTATGAACCCTCAACAGAAACTTGCTGATGGGTTTCTCCAGGACTGGGGCAGAGCAGCCTGAGTTTCATTGTATAACATGTCATTTCAATCTTGAAACTTTAAGGAGTCACCAAGAGTTTCATGAACATAGATGAAAACAAACAAAACATGTCTTGAAAATCATGATCCTGGCTTCACCAAAACCATCAACTAAAGATTTGTTTGCCATGCAATATTTCCTCGTCGTGAGGGTTGTGGGCTGGGAAAAAAAATCCAGTTTAAAAACCGATTTCAAATCCTCTCACCATTAAAGTGTCCCACTGCCTCACCCCCACACACCCACACACCAGTTAACAACCCACTTACACTTTTTACCTGTATAACTCCAGTATACTCTTTCCCACCTTGTTTTATCTCCTCCCCAATCCTCTTTCATTCTGTACTCCATGACCACCTTTGTACATATTTTAAAACACAATTTGAATATCTTTTAAAATTTTAATTTAGCTTGCTGCAGTAATCAGTAATGACAGTAACTGGCATGTAGGGAGTTATATTACTTTGGTTTGGGGGTCAGATATCAGTGCTTTTTGCCAACTGGGGTGAAAGTGGAATCCAGCTCTCGTAACTGTGTTTCATCTGATTTTTTAAAATCATAGTTTCTGTGGTCATTTATGATATTTTTGGTCTGTTCTTGAGCCATAAATATTAATTCTACTATTTGATGGGATGTTGGGAAAACTGTTTTATCGATATATATTTTACTTAAAAACTTAAAGTCAGATAAAAGTGTCTGATCTTATATGGTGGATTTGCAGTTTCATTTCTCTTTGATTTAAAAACAAACTCACATATTTTGTTGCATTCCTGGTGTTTACTTTATCAGTGAAGAGCAGGTGGGTGTACCTGACTGCATGTGGTCTGATGTGGTGTCCACTGAGTTTCTAAAATCTTCATTACCTAATATGTGCCCAGAAATATTTCAGGGATCTTTGGAAAGTTTTTAAATTCCTTTCAATGTTTATTTAGCAACTAAAATGAAGAAAGGAATTAGTAAAGTTTTTTTAGTTAATTCAGTTCACTCAGTTATAGGATTATGAAAGTCTGAGTACAATATGTGAGTCATTTTCTAAGAAAGAATATGACAGATCTTGCAACCTAAGGGCAAACAATTAACATACATTGTAGCTGAGTTTATTCTCATAAGAGGAATTCATTCTTGGAAAATATATTCACTGAGTGTTTATCAGAGATCTCCACTGTGCGGGGTTCTGGGGACTGAAAGGCACAGAAGTCAAGCAATTGTGCTCATGGTGCCCTATCTAAGGGTTTAGATATGTACACAGAGGACCACAGGACAACAAAGCACAGTGTGGGGGAGCACTACAGAATTTCAGAGTTAGAAGAATCGGGAGTGCTTATGGGCAGGGTAGCATTTGAATAGAAGCACCAAGAAATTCAGACAGATGGACGGTAAACCGGAGCAGTTATGGCGCTGCCCAAGAGAAGGCACAGCTGCAGATACAGTGAGGCAGCAGGGTTGCTCGGCGCATGAGGTGCTTTTCCTGATCTCAGAGCATGCTGCTGGCACGCTGGCAGGCCAGGAACACTGGGCTAAAGCGTTTTTAACACTTAATAAATTAGGCAACAGGAAGCCATTAAAAGTTCCTCGTAGGGACTCCTCGGCGAGAACTGTGCGTTGATTAGATTAGACTCACGTGGTGGCTGAGACAGATTAGAGCAAAAGAAACCTGGCTGAGGACCAGCTGGAGGGGTGTTGCCAAGAGCTTAGGTGAGAGGTTGCTCTGCCTAGGCTCAAGGCAGCAGCAGCGAGGAAGAAAAGTCGGAAATGGAATTTGGGCAGCTGTGGCTATGAAATTAGAATCTGCAGAGTAATTCAGATGCCCCAGTCTGAGGAACCCCTGGTGGCGTTGTGAGAGGCGACACAGTGAGTCTGGAGACAGGCCTGGTGACTGATGTCCACTCCATGTCATGGCCTTGGGAACTGATCTCACCTAGCTAGATTCAGCTCTTTTATCTGAGAGTGGGTGGTGGTTACAATCTATTTCAGTTGATATCTATAGGGGGAAAAAAAAACCCAAACTTCTGAGAGTATTCATTTGGTATTGAAAATTCCCAGTTTGATTATTTGGTATTTCTCTGTGTTCCTTCTTGTTCTCTGTCTTATATTTCTTTCTTAAAATGGACCCTGTAGGCCACATGGGAAATCAGCAAGAATCCAGGAATAAGCCTAAATGATGTATAAAAATCACTTCCCCCTGCTCATCCTCTTTTTCTCCATTTCTTGCTCTTCCTCTCTCTCAGAGACCAGCAATCCAGAGGCTGAGAATGTAACTGGGAATAGACATGGGAGTAGCACTCAGCTCTAGGGAGGAGCTGGAAAATTTTAGCTTGCACACACATCATTCACATCCTCTAAGAGAAGAGAAATTCTAGAACTGAATCAAAGTTGAAGTCAGCTTCCAAGGTCTAGGGTTTGCAGTCACTCTGGGCTGCACAGAGACTTGAAAATTGCCTCAGTCTCCTAAAGGTATTTTGAATGTATAGGTGTGACACAAAGCTTCCTCACCTTCTTCTCACCTCCTTTCCCACCCCAAAACACTAGGCCACGGTATTGAAACCAATATAGGGTGGGGATAGGGCAATTATAGCTACCTTAGTTGGATGTCTCTACTGAATCTTATTCCAGAGTCCCACCAAACTGAGGCATGTGTATGTTTAGACACATTGAGAAATTGCAGCAAAATCACCATGCTTTCACCTTTTCAAGCTTCTTCCCAATCCCCCAGATAAGTCAGAAGAAGTAAGAACTTAGAATATGCTTAGAACCTGAGTACATGCCCAATAGTGGACTAGAAAATTAATACATGAGACTCTCAGGTCAACTCCAACAACAGGGGTGACATCAGAAAGGGAGGACTCTTGATTTTTTTCCAACTTCTAGCTGCCAGGCCAAACGGACCTATAAAGGTAAATCTTGGTGTGTTCTTCATCTTAGGGAGAAAAGGGAGTTCTAAATATGTTTCATACTATACCACCACAGCAAATGTTATAAATATGAACTGAGTACCAAGCGCTTAGTCTAAAACTCTATGATGACTGTTTTCATTGAGCCAACTGTGGCTCAGTGAAGTTAAATAGTTTTCCAGAGTCATAGGGCTGCTAGTTGTGAAACAGATTCAGACACACATCTTTTGACTACAGGGCTCATGACTTTCCCCACTAAGTTCTACCTCACCCATGCTCTAGAGCACATTTTTCATTAGAATTTTTGGCAGTGATAAAATGTGTACAGTACAACCTCTTGCACATGTAGTTATTAGATGCTTGCAAAGTGTATAGTGGGTATCAATTTTATTTTAGACTTGTTTAAATAACCATATGTAGCCAATAGTTATGAACAACCAGTCCTAGAACTTGAGATATAAAAAAATCTTGTAATCTATCTGGAGGATACTCCAGCAGGAACTGGGAACCCCCTCTTTTGTCAGAATTGTCTTCCTGATTAGGATGATGTGGAACTTCTTCTACCCAAAATGATCAACATGGCATCTTTATTACACTTACAAAGTAAGACAAAGCATTCTGAGAATAGGAGGCATGGAAAACTCCAGGGGGAGTACTACTAGGAGTTCTCCCCTTCCTTCCTGAAGATTCCAAAATGTTCTTGGGATTTAATTTGCCGATGCTCTGTCTCTTTAGCTCAGGCAATTGCAAAGCCAGGTACTTGAAAATAATCCAGGCCTAGTTCAAAGAGTTAACTATTCATCAGACAAAACATGGATTTATGGAAGGTGAAACTAAAGTGAAGTAAAATGTACAATTTGAAGCAGAGCAGGGAGGCAGATATAGCAAGGCCCTGGTGAAAAGAGGAAATAGAAAGCAGATATGGTTTCTGGCTCTAATTCTAGAGAGGAAAAGGCGAATCCTTCATTCTTGTGTCAGAAATGAGAAAGGTAATAATGTCTGATTAAATTATTAAAATGAGAGAACACCATATAATATAGATGTGGAGGCAGATTTGAGGGTTGCTAAAGGAGGTTTAAACTAGAACATTATCCCATGAGACACTCAGGTTGACTCTGACACCAGCTAAAACTCTTTAAAATCACTTTCATTCCATGGCAAAAAAAAAAAAAAGAAAAAAAAAAAAGAAAAGAAAAAAAGGCCAGTGCTCACTATGGTGCATATCAGATCCTCTTAAACTAAGGCAATAAGATTGTTACCTCTTCCCTGCAGCACCTTTTCATGCATCCACCAACCTACCCACCCATCTGCCCACCCACCTATACCTACTCCCTTCCTTCCCTCCATTATTCACAGCACCATAGTGACCAGTGGAGAGGAGACAGTATTTCATTTAGGATTTACATGAGCTGACATTCCAAATCAAAGACACTGTTGATTAGTCCTGTGGATATAACCAACTGACTGAAGAAGACATATGTGGTGTGCATTGCTATTTCCTTTGGTATCTTGGAGGACAGAATGTGATACAAACAAACAAACAAATCCCACCAAACACTAACCTTTATTTTTCTTAAGAACTGACCTCATATAATAACTTTAAAAGTTACTTTGTGACATTTTTTTGTTCACATTATCAATCTTTCCAATTTAGTTAGCTTGTACCTTGAATATGTGTTTTAAAATATTTCAGTGACAAGAAACATCTTAGAGAATCTAAAATCAGAGAGAAGCAAGCTAACATATCTGTATCATTTTTTTCATTGGTCTGCAAGGTTCTTGCCAAAACCTTTTTTTTCATTTTGATAATTACTCCTTCTCCAAATGTTAGAACACTAGTATATCTTTGAGCATTTCTTGGCACATTTCATATGCTAGAATAAAGTGACAGTCCCAACAAGGAGCAAATACTTCACAGCCGCAGGCCTCACCAGGGGCCATCTCTGAAGGGACCTTACTTAACTCAAGGCCCTCTTTAACTATCCTCATTACACATAATAGCCACTCCCTCCCCCCCATTTCTCTTACATCCTTAGTGCCCTAATTGATTTCTCTGAATTTATTCTTGACTTCTGTAAACTATTTCTCATATATCACTGCCTATTTAAGTCCCATTAATATTTATATTATCCTCAGATAAAGACATTGATTCTTACTGTGGTCCCTCCCCGTTGCACATCATGATCTGACCCCTGCCAACCTCTGACTTACCTTGTCCAATAGGAATAAGATGTGGGTGGTGAATATGTTATATTATTTAAAATTTCTAGTAGCATATTAAAAAGCAGAAATATTAATTGAATAAAATTAACTTTATTAGAACATTGTTTAACCTCAAATATATAAACTATTATCATTTCAACATTTCTACATGTAATTGCTTTTTTTTAAAAAACTGTAAATAGAAATAGTTATACTATTTCCTTTCTACTATGAAGGTTTTTCCCTTGCTTTATTGTATGGTAGAATTACTAGCCTTGCTTTGTTCCTGATGTTGTGTTTTGTCATTACTATCAAATATGTTAGAATATATAACATATAACACACACACACATATATATAATATGAAATATAATGTTAATGGTGTGTTTTTTACTGATTCTTTTTATCAGGTCAAGTAAATATCCTTCCCTTACAAGTTTGTTGACTGGCAGTTTAAAAAATCAGGAATGAGTGTTGAATTTGTTCAAATATTTTTCATGCATCTACCCAAATGATCACATGGTGTTTTCTCTTTAGGTTTATATACTACGGTGAATTATGTTGATTTTTTACTGTTAAACCATCTTCTATTTTTGGAATAAATCTCACTTGGTTATGATGGCTTTTCTTTTAATATATTGTTGTATTTAATTGACTAAAGTTTTGTTAGAAATTTTTTGTATCTGTGTTCATGAAGGGTATTGGTCTAAAGTTTTTTCCTTTGAGATGGTCTTTCCCTGGTTTGGGGATCAGGTATCATTGTCTTTATAGAATAAGAGAGACAATAACTACCTCTTTTCGATTTTTTAAAAATCCATATTTAGTTGGTATTTCTTCCTTAAATATTTGGTAGAATTTAATCATTGAAGCCCTTTAGGCCTAGAGTTTTCTTTATAAGAGAAACAAATAACATGTCATATTACTATAACTGTGCTTGTCTCAGAAAGTGTTGAATAAAAGTTAATTACTTTAAGTGTTTACGACCATAAACTTAGAAAATACTTTTAAATTTTAAGGAAGAAAAAAGTCACAGGAGCCCTACTATCTAGAGGTCACTATTAATATTATAATGCCTATTCTAGTTTTTTCTATTGATAATTTATGCTTGTGCATACTGTTATTATTTGTTGTATTTGTGTCTACTTTGTTTCATTATAAATAAAGCATTTTTGAACACATAGTAATCTTTAGTGATTCAAAGTCATATATACAAATTTACTCTGTATCAACTTTATTCATTTATCATTCAATTAACATTTCTCATATCAACATAAGTTTTTAATAAAACTAACTTCAATGACTATACATATGAAATGTTTGTACCATAATTTAATCATTCTTTTGTGGCTTTAAAATTACTCTACTTAGCCTGTGTTGTCAATCCAAACACCTTTTCCCAGCACTCCCTTAAGTATTTGTAGAAACATAAAAACAAACCCTCAGTCTATTCTTTTCAGACTTTCCCCTTATGGTATACTGATAACACACACTGACAACTAATGTTGACACTGTATGCTTGCTTTGTACTATGTACTGTAAATTTTATATCTTAAGTAGACAGCATTATTATCATTCCTTTTTTACAAATAAGGAAAAATGAAACACCAAGATGTCAAGCAACTAGCTCACAGCCACCAGGAAGAGAATGGCAAAGTTAAGGAAGCCATCAACTTTCACAGTCCCCAAGACTATATGCTAAGCAATAATACTTCTGGATTTATACTTAGACTTTAGACTTTCAAATTCTCAATTCCATTCCACCTGAATTACTGAGACACTGAGTTCTTGTTTACTTCACATTCCACAAACAATAGTTGTCAGGCTGGGTTTTAAATGTATTCCTTTAACTTATTACTGATTTCTTGCTCTTCTGGTTACTGATAGTTTTACTGCCAACTCCTCCTTTTAACCAGTTAAAAAACACCCATAATCCCAACAGGAAATTGAGACCTATTTTTTAACAAAAGGGGATTTTTTGAACTTTGTATATTTCTTTTAATGAAAATGATGAAACATTTTTAAGCAAATCATAATACATTCAATTAAAAGATATTTTTGAATAGAATGAAGAGGAAAAAACTGCCCCGGAAAATGAAATATGTACCAATAAAACACAGATTGCTCACATTGCAAATAAAAATGTACAGGTTGCCTAGAACTCTAAACATGGACATGGGATAAAAGAATCACCTTAGTTGTAATTAAAAAAAAATCATCACTGCCTTTGGAAGACTCATGCTCCCTACTGAGAAATGCAGTATATCTTCAACAGGTTTTGGTTGTTTTTGTGGTTATATTGTAGGAAATTAAGATAGGAAGAATTTTTTACTGGAAAAGTCTTTGTGTTTTACGCCCAATCTCCGTCGTTTTTAGTGTATTTGGCTTTTGTCTCGAGAAAATAAACTATATTCAAGAGTAGTCCTATGTAAACTTTTGTCAGTTCCCTTTTTGCAGGTCTCTAATTACCGCTTCACTGCTTCTTCTCTTGAAGAAAGTGTCGTTAGAAGTCTACTCTTAACAGCAAGCCCGTGGATTCAGGGTTTCTCTACCTTCTGGCCTTTACTTGGGGTCCGTGGCCTTATTCAGTCCACCTCGAAATTTGCCCAGAGTCGGCACTGAACGCAGTGGGGCTGGGGCAGCATCCTCACTGGCTTCACAGCCCTTGACTTCCTCGGCTCAGTACACGTTTGATCCTAACATCCATTTCCAGGTTTTCTGCTTTTTGTTTTTCCTTTTGTCAGCTTGAGGTCTCTCCAAGTGCAGCCAACAGTCACAAGTCACAAGGGTGACAACATAAGTGACCGCACTCTTTCGCCTTTTTAAAAAAAAATTTTAATTTTATTCATACTTTAGATTTTACAGTGGCAAATGGTTATTAGAGAGCTTCCACCGAACCCCCATTGACGAACCCTCTGTTCACTCTGGCCCCTCTCCTTGTTTTTGTTTGTTTCTTCTTTTTTTAATTTAATTTTTAAAAATTTGCATATATGTATATTTATATTTATAATGCATTATTGCATTATTGTGTACCCCGGGGCTTTCCCACTTCACTAACACCTGTTAACTATCCTGATCTTTCGTGCTCTTCACCTCCCCCGCTTTCTTTCCCCTCCCCCTCTTTCGCCGTTTTTTAAGGAAAAAAAACAAACGGAACTTTGTGAACGCTGTAAGTAGCTCTTAAACACTGCAATTAGAGGAATAAACTATGCCAGCACCCATTATTGTGTGGGAAGTTAGGCATTTATTTCATAATGCTCACGATCTTTGACTCTCAGCCCTAGTTGAGGGAATCGAAAGAAAAACTGGAGGATGCGGGCATCGATCCCGCTACCTCTCGCATGCTAAGCGAGCGCTCTACCATTTGAGCTAATCCCCCACCGCTGGGCACGGGTGGTTATCTCTTCCCCTAGAGAAGGGTCACGGCATTTAGGAAAAACGATCCACCTCCTCGTTCCCGTACCTCAGCGGAATCCAAGATAGTAAAAAAGCCAAAGTAATAAAACTAAAATAAACCTCCTTCGAGCCGGAGTCGAACCAGCGACCTAAGGATAGCCTCAGACTTAACGCCTACAGTCCTCCGCTCTACCAACTGAGCTATCGAAGGGCACGAGAAAATAACTTCTCTAGTTATCACCTTAGCTTTTAGTCTATATCTGCGTTTCATGTACGTCCCACCTTGTTTTCTTTGTGAAGTTCAGATTCCCTTACACAAGAACTTGCCGCCTCTCTCCGGCGGCGGGAGCTAGCACTCGCGTCGCCGACCTTGGCCGCGGCGCGGAGGGGCAGGTCAGGGAGCCAGCCCCGGGAGCGGGCGGTGGTGGCGGCTTCTCCGTGTGCCTCGGGGGCTCCGGAAATGCCGCGGACGTGAGGAACGGCGGACCCCGCGACCCGGCAGCCGTCCGTTCTGGCGCAGACTCGCCGTCCCGCTGGGAACTTGGGCGGCAGTACCTACCGGCTTCCGTAATCCGCAAAAGAGTTCGTGTGGGAACGGGCTATTGCTCCAAACTGGAGCAAGGGTGCAAGAATCCCCAACTACACGTGGCAGTGTCTCGCGGGAACAGAAATCAAAGTTAGAAAAAAAAAAAACACGAACGTCTCCTTCGAGCCGGAATCGAACCAGCGACCTAAGGATGCCTGTTACCAGGAAGCTTGCTACAGTCCTCCGCTCTACCAGCTGAGCTATCGAAGGGACGGGCAGGGGAGCTGGTCTCTGGAGATTCAGTTCCTAGGAGTCACACAGCGCCGAGCCGTTAGTCAGGCATTAAACTGAATGTACGCGACCCAAGCGCTCAGGAGACGAAAACGGTTAAAGCGGCCAGGTGTTTTACGCATGCGCATAAAGAAGCTAGCGCCTTTCGCGGGCGTCTCACCCTGGGGAAGGCCTCCGACTTTTACTCCAGCTCCTGTGTCCCGGACGCCTGGTGCCAAGACTTAGGATTCCCACACCATCTCCTCCTGCCGGTAGCACTTTCCCTTTACTCCTTCGTGTTAGAGTGACCATTAGGTGTGGCTTGATCACTCTATAATTCCTATTTCACCTCAATTAGCCTATTTGCGCAAGGGGCCAGTGGCGCAATGGATAACGCGTCTGACTACGGATCAGAAGATTGTAGGTTCGACTCCTGCCTGGCTCGGTTTTGGCTCTCTGAGGCCTCGGAGTCGCCGCCTCTTTTGAGCTGTTCAAGTTTGCAGTTCGTGGCAAGTTTGCAGTTTGGGGCGTCCTCACCAGAGGCACAGGCCCCGCGCGGGCGCCCACCCCCGACGCTGCGAGCCCTTCCTCTCGCGTGACGGCCTGATGAGATCCCGCGGCTCACTTCCTCTGGTACTGCCACCTGGGTCACTAGGTGTGTTGCCCACAGCACCCCTGGCCTTATGAAAGGAGAGAAGTATACTTAAACTGACTTTTATCGGGCTCCTGTGTGACATTTCTTAACAAAGGTATTTGTACCTTTGTTCTAAGTCCTCAGTTCTAAGCACAGCGTAAAAACCATCGGGTGAAAAATGTCCAGTGACTTGGGTTCTACCCTCAGGTGTCTGATAATAAAGGGTTATGATAACGTTGGTTTGTGTGAACCGAGATTTTAAAGATCTTGATTTTATTTGTGGAGAAGTGTTTGGAATTATTTGTTAAATCTCCCCAGGTCAGAGGCCAAGTCCTCAAAGTAAAGGCTTTACTAAAATGTGAAGCTCAGGAAGAGAAAAAGTCAGGGAAACAGAAATGTGAAGTTAGGGAAAGGGGCTAGTTTTTAAGTGGAAAACCAGTTTCCTGAAGGCTACATAAACGTGGTTAAAGTAAGCAAGAGATTTCCGGAGGCGGGTGTTTTTGTTCCTAATGTTCATTCTGCCATTTTTTTCTATATAACAAACTGACACGGCATTAAAATTCGTGTTTCTGAGAGTTTGAAGGGAAAAAAATGTCTGTGGGATGTTGGGGAGACATAGTGCATCCCTCCCAGCAAGTTTATGGACTGAGTATTGTAAATAGGACAAAGGTGAAAGAACCTTCATTTTAGTCGTTTATCATTCTCCTTTTACAAGGGTAGAAAGCAGTTACTATCTGAAGTCAGGGTCCTGGAGATCATCACACTGGCAGAAACGCTGTCCCATTGGTATAGTACTTTCTAGATGCACCCTTTACTGCAACAGCTACCAGACCAGAGTAACACAATCCAAAGGGCCAGATGGTGAGCGATTTCTGATTCTCTTACTTGTGACAGGAGTTCATACAGAGCTAGTGTAAGCAAGACAGATATTCACTACATTGGTACAGGATCTCTCAAGGATGAAATGTAACCCGGTCTTCTTTGGGTTTTCTCGCAGTGCCCCTCTGCTTCTTTCTGAGACTCGAACACACAGCTGCAAGTATGGTGCTAGTTTCTTGTCCAAACCTAAAGTTCATCTTTATTCTTCACGATTTATTGCTGTAGATTAAATGTTTGTGCTTGCCCCCCTCGTTTTTATTTTTAAAACTTAACCCGCAAGGTCAGGATTTTAGGAAGTGGGATCTGCAGGTGGAGCTCTTAGGAAAAGCATTGGCTCCTTGTCAAATACACCCCAAAGAGAGCACCTCCCTTGCTGGATGAGGACACTGTGGTAAGGGCAACAGTTTCTTGCCATTAAGCAGGGGAACTTGATTAGAACTCATGGTTCTGATCTTACACTTCCTGTCTCCAGAACAGTGAGAAATAAGCTTCTCTCTATTGTTCATAAGCCAGCCTGCCTGTGGTATTTTGTTATAGCAACATGACTGTACTAAGAAATCTATCAACCAGAGATCTACTTGTCATGGGGGAGAATTGGGTGTAGGATGGGTGGGAGGTGCAAGGGTGAAAGAATTAATCAGAAACAGGGTAGAGAACAGAACAGGCCGTTTTATTGAAATAGACCACTGAGGGAAGCAGCAGACAGGCACTATGCTTTGCACAGTGAGGGTCTTGAGGCTCTATTTATTCTCTAAGGGATTGGGCAGGGTGACTGGTCTTGAGTGAGTCATAAGGGATGGCCTGAATCTGCATAAAGGATCATTAGTTTAACAGATCATCAGCTTATGGCCCTTTTTCCATTTACTTGGAAATGGCAGCCCCATTTACTTCTTTTATCCATTCAAGCCTCCCAATCTTGCCTGCTGGGCAAGGTATGGAGACCTGGTTTTAAAGTTTAGTGATGATACCAGGATACACTTTCTTTCTCTTTTCTGACTGCATGCTTCTTCATTGTTCTGGTCTTGTTAACCCTCATCAAGGGATTACTGTAACCATCAGGTTGACTCACCATGGTTGGCCATATGAGATTGTGCTCCCTTCTTCTTTGGACCCCAATGAAAAGATTAATATATACAAAGGATAGAAGGCATTGCGGCATGGAAAACAATAGTAGGCACATTCAGTTCACCTCAGGTTTTAAATATGGAACATGGAATGTGGAAAGCAAATGAGATTTGTGCCTGCATAGCCTAGAATTGGGAAAACCACAACCCAGAACACACATTCTAGAAGCCAGCAGAGGCAGAACTATTCACCCCAAGAGACACAGAAGCAAATGAAAGTTCCCAACACTGTAGCTGCTTCTGTCTCCCCAAGTAGACATGCCTGAAGAGTTGCTTAAGCAAAGTACTTTACCCCTACTAATTTGGGAAATATTGGGCTGAAGAGAGGTTAAGTAAAATCTGATGATAGACTTGGAAAGAAAGGCCAACCCACTCCATTCTCAGAACCAGTCTCTCCTAGTAAGTCTCTACTTTATTTGTCTCCTCTCTCCCTAGAGTAGAGTGAGTTTAGGCAGGCTTTTTTCTTCCATTAGGCTATATACCAGCACCTGGGGTATTTCATCTTCCCCATGATTGTGCAACAGTGGTTGTTCATAAGTGTAAGTGTGCACAACGGGGCCTGAAAGAGGGGGTAAAGGGGCATGGAGGGCACAAGTATGAGAGAACACTATGAGCTACAGAGAATGCCAGTGAGCCCAGAGAAGGAATGTGAAGTTCTTGGAGGTGAGGGTGGGGGGCCTTGCCTGCCTCCTGGACCCCCTTGGCCCTGGTCTTGGTCCTGGCCCTGCTCTGTCCTTCCTTCCCTGGTGTGTCTGTATAACTGCTAAAACCAATAAACTACCTATGCAGGTTGGTGAGCCTGATACCTGCTATCCCTACAATTGTCAATGATTGGGATGGGATGGGCTATGAGGATGGGTGGTTATCTAACACCGTTCCATCCTCTATTCCTATTCCTATCCCTACTCCCTCCTTTTCCCACCCCTTGTAAATAAAGCTTTTACAAAATTTATCTCTGTGTGTCTGCCTTTGGGTTTTATTTTTTTTTAGGAACAGAAGAGAGGAGTCACAACCTGGATCACCATCATTCTTCATATTGCCCTTTAACAAGATTTTCTTCCGAGATTAGTTTTTATTCTTTTAACGAGCTTTTTTTTTCTTTAGGAACTGTGCTAGGAACTGTTCTAACATAGAGACAGAGCAGTAAGCAAAACAGAAAAACCCTAATAGAGCATGTATCGCAAAGGGGCAGAGATGTAATTAATTGACAAGTATATAGTAGGTTTAATAGTGGCAAATGCCTAAAGGAAAAATAAAACACAAGATCCAGAGTGTAAAGGGTATTGTGCTTCTCAAAATGGTAAATTTACAGAGACCCAAGCAAAAGAAATTGCTACAAAATAATACATATATTTGTGTACATACATACAACCCCACACTCACATTTGTTTAAAGTGTGGTAGATATTAAAGTTCCTTTAAAATAAGATAAAACTTGCCAATTTGCATTTTCTTTTGTACTATGAAAAAATAAGATTTCTAATTTAATAGTTTGGTCTAAGTAATAGTTTTTTTTTTGTTTTTTGTTTTTTTTTGCTAATAGTAACTGCACAATCTGTACCTGCACCTTACTTTGTACAATGGAGAAATTGAATATTATTTGACTTTTTAATGGATATTTAAAATCATGAAAACATATAATCTCATTAGATGAATGATGTTGGAATGCATTGTTTTATATATAATCACAAATATTTGCATCCCAATCTCATGAAACTAAAATAATAGAAAAATAGAAAAGAACATGTTACCTTGGACTTGTAGACCGAGTGGTGTTCACTTTTAACAGGAGGAGGGGGGTCAAACAAATTAGAATATAGACTGTACGCTTACTTAATTTGACATTAAATAAGTACTTACATTTGACTTTACAGAATTTAAATACATCTTAGAGTGGAAGGGAGGTGTGTTAGTGACATAGACCCTAGAACTGAGTTCAAATGCTGGTTCTGTTACTGGGCGAACAATCTGAAACTTGTCAGTGCATCAGAACCTCTCTTACTGGTTTTGTGTCCAGCAACCCACCACTACAGAGGGTCCTTGGTGTAGCCAAAGGAAAACAGTTTATCTTAACCAACAGAAGAGAGGAAGAGGGAAAACTAGCAGGCTAGAGGGAAAGGGAGAAAATCTATCACCGCTGCAAGGTTGAGTTGCAGTTATAGGAGCTGACTGATTGTGGCAGAGGTTTGCCCCTTGCTGAGGTTGAGGTCAGGGGCTCCCCATACCCCACAGCAGCTCTGACAAAGAACAGACTGGGCCCAAGTGCTGGACTCTCTGTTATATCTTCCCAAAATGGCCATTCAGTTATGCTCCTACCCTGTTAGGGTTATATAAGGGAGAATGTCACTCAGGACATCAGGGTTGGAGTGGAGTGTCCCCTCCAGCTTGGGGTCACTGGATGTAGGAGGCAGAACTCAGGCCCTCATCTTCACTGGGCCACTCAAACAGTTCTCTGTCATTAACAGTTTGGTTAATTAAAGACTCTGTCTGGGTGCAAAAGAAGTCACCCTGTACCTGTGTGGATCCTTTGAGGCTGCAAATAATCAAATAAGCATGAGGCATTGATAAGAGAAAAATCTATATAGAAATTTAATAATAGCTTGTATACTTCTTGAATACATGAGAGAGACTCATACTGACTGACTCACTCCTGTTGCTTTAGATGCCATCTTATATAGCTCAGCTAGAACAAGGAGATTGGGAAAGAAGGGAAATTCAGTAGGACCCTTACTAGGGAAAAGATATAGGGGATTAGGTCTCCCTATTATGCACCCTTACAGAGAGAAGTTTTGATATAAATATAAAAAAAAATCCCACCCAGCCTTTAGAACCCCTCCC
The DNA here is from genome assembly GCA_004024945.1 of Uropsilus gracilis. Classification (NCBI taxonomy): domain Eukaryota; kingdom Metazoa; phylum Chordata; class Mammalia; order Eulipotyphla; family Talpidae; genus Uropsilus; species Uropsilus gracilis. The sequence continues at coordinate 85,273 of PVHY01002162.1, read as the reverse complement.
ATGAAATAAACTTATCAAAGACATGTTTGGGGGTGGCAGTTTTTTGCTCCTCTATAACTCTAATTCCACCATCTGTGAAATGGATGATGATAGTACCTATCCCATAGGGTTGCTGTGAGAATTAAATGAATTAATCAAAATTAAGTGCTTAGAATAGTGCCTGATGTATAGTATAGTTGTATCGCCCCTTCCCCCAAACGAAGCATAATTAAATACTAAGCGCCCTCTGTTCTTCCTTCTCTGTCACCCCACTTTCCTTGTGATTTCTTCTCCAACTGCTTTCCCTGATCTTGAGAACTGATTGTGTTTCATCTTTAACAAAATTCTCTGTGCCCTTCTGAGGTTGATAAAGCCAGGGCAAGCATCTGCTGAGCTGCTAGCCAAAGGAACACTGCTGAAAAACACAAACATTGTAACTTGTGAAATTGTGTGGCCCAACACTTCCTCAAACTTGAGAATACCAAGTCCTTCATTCCCTTCATGCCCTCACATTCCTTCCCCCTCATATAACTATAGTTATACTTCTTCCCCCACCATAGACACATACCCCTGCCTGTAGGGGATTCAGCTTCCTTTGGGAACATCACTGTCAGTTCCTATGATGTCCAACTTGTGTAATAAAATCCTTTGTGAAAAGGCATCCTTGTGTTTCAGAGTTTGTTTTTTTTTTTTTTGGGGGGGGGGTACGTAACAAAAGACCTGGTTTGGTCATTTACAAGAGTAAACATATATGTTTGCTATTTAAAAATACATTAAGAGCTTTACTTAGTAATATCTACACATCCAGGAAAATTATGGTAGGAATATTATTGCAGTTGTTTACTTATATCAATTATTCTAAAATCACTTTTCAAGTTTAAAAATTATCTAACTGTTCACTCCATTAATGTTGAAGTTACTGATTGGTCGGACAAAGAAAAGGGGCAAATGTAGCTACCCAAGGAAGGAGGTGATGCAGAAAGTTGGAGGAGAAGGGGACAGGAGAGGGGAAAGAGGAGTCTGACGATTTACTTTTGAGGAAGTCACTGGCATTTCAGGAAAGTCTATTCCCTAGAGGAATATTCTTGAACTGATGAGGGTAGTTAAAGAGAAAAGTACATAAGAGGAGAGACAAAAGTATTAGTATATTATAATTAGTACCTTTTGAAAATGAGAAACCATCAGAAGTTAGGTAGAGAGATCTAACTTTCAAGGACACATGTAGCCAACTACATAATAGAAGATGATCATGAAGAGGGAGTGTCACACAGTTGTTAATTTTGTGACCTTGAGGTTGAATCAGCTTCACCCTGGTGATCTTGGACAAATCAAACTTTCTGTACTTAGTTGCTTAGCCCCTGTAAAATCGGGACTGATAATACTAATACTACTTGTCCTATAGGTGGTTGTATTATAAATATAAAAAATATAAACCTTAGGGTAGTGTCAGATATTGTGTCTATTGGTTATTATTGCTCATTGGACAGATTTGTTTTTAATGAAATTGTTTTTGCTTTTTTTTCTAAATAGAAATGTGTGACACTGAGAGCCAATACTTCCCACCTGCTCAAATCCTTTATAAAGTTTGGGGCATAGAATATTCTGGAAAGAGTTAATAGAGAAGTAAAAAACAAGTGGTGAAATTTTATTTTGTATTAAAATCTTTCCTCAATACAGATAGCCAATAAACATGAAAAAATGTTTAACATCCCTATCATCAGAGAAATGCAAATCAAAACCATACTGAGATACCACCTCACTCCAGTAAAAATGGCCCACATCAAAAAAATGGGCAACAACAAATGGTGGTGTCAGTGTGGAGAAAAAGGAACACTTATACACTGCTGGTGGGAATGCAAACTGGTCCAGCCACTATGGAAAGCAGTGTGGATGACCTGCAAATTACTGAAAATGGAACTACCAACAAGTCCACTTCTGGAAATATACCCAAAGGATACCAAAACACTAATTCAAGGGACACTTGCATTCCTATGTTTATTGCAGCACTATTTACAACAGCCAGTATATTGAAACAATGTCCAAAATGTCCCAAATGTCCCCAAACAGATGAATGGATCAGAAATTTGTGGTATATGTATGCAATGGAATATTATTCATCAGTCAAAAAAGGACAAATTTAAAATAGGGGGAGGAGGAGGGCACAAGAGATAAAGATGGTTCATGGGTGACAAGTTGATGGGAGATCCTCAGGGTCGACAATGATGTAATACACACACACACACACACACACACACACACACACACTGAGAAATACTGGATGATCTTACCTATATGTAAGATATAGGGAAAATGAACAAACCAAAGGACAAGGAAAATTTAAAACTGTTAGCAGAACAAAAGCATAGAACAAGAGAAGGGGAAGGGATGGGCATAAGAGATTACTATGATGATTCACAGGTGATAAGGTGGTGGGAGAACCTCAGGGTAGACAATGATGTTATATATGTGTGTGTGTGCAATCAATTTTTAAAAAATGAAATTAAAAATAAGTATTTTTCCTCTTACTATGGATAGCATACATCTTGCTGTTTTGGTAATTAAAATTTAATTTAAATTAAAAATAAGTATTTTTCCTCTTACTATGGATAGCATACATCTTGCTGTTTTGGTAATTAAAATTTAATTTTTTAGTATGCTTTATATTGAGTTAAAAATAAATCCCATACCAAGTAGTAGCTTTTGAAATTAACTACATAAAACTTTTATGCCATGGTTAATATATGTGTATATATAAATATATATATATATAGAGAGAGAGAGAGAGACTTAGAGACTTAACTATTTTCCATTGTTTGGTGGCTTTCATTTATTAACTTTAACGCCTTGGATAGCTCTAAATTATTGTTTTCTGCAATTATTAAAAAAATTCTGAAGAGCCCCAATTTAGTAAGTGATATATATACATACATACATACATACATACATATACATATATATGTATATATACACACATATATGCCCAAACAGACCAGTCTAAATATATACATATCTAAATGGGTTGTTATAAGCAATTTAAGATAATGCTGTAATTTCATTCCTAAAATGAAAAATTTCACTAAATAATTTTCTCCAATTATTTTCACTAACAAAGAAAATATATTGTAGATGAAACTTCATCTGAAAAGAGCTGAACCTGTACAGCATCTCAGGTATGGAGATAGATGAATACTAGAGCAGTTTACTCTGAAGTAAGGAAAAACCCTGCCTAGATAGGATTCCCTCTTCCTGACTTTGGAGTAAGGAAGACCCAAGCAGTCTCAAGTAGTAGAGAGGCTGAAATCAGATTTTCAGCTACTGAAAATCTCAGTTGGTAGCCAGCTGAGAGTAGAATCTGTTAACAGCTGCTCTGTTATTGCTGGTTTGATTTTAGGAATTTAGTTTTGTTTCTTGGGGGTGGCCCTGATGCAGCATGAAAATACCAGAAAGTTGTACTACACTTATCTATTCATTTGGTACTGAATTAATGTTTACCTCTCAGAGAAATGGTTTTCTCAGAAATGGTGTGGATTTGAATTAATCAAAAGTATTTCTGGTCTTTTGTCATCTAAAACTGCTCATGAAAAATATATAATGAATATTACATAGGTGCTTAAGAGGACTGCAGGCTGGAAAAAGGTGTTTTGGAAAGGAGGACTTTTCTGAAAAGGTTTTTCTCTGCATGGAGAAGGACTAGTGCCCTGGAAATGGACATTTGCCATCATGCTGATAAGCAATAAGGGAAGGCAAATTGTTGGAGTGTTTAAAAAAGATGACTCTGATTGTGTCATCTTTTGACAGAGCCAAGATAACATTTATTTTTGCATTATTTCAATTAATTAATTTGGCAAACTGATATGCAATAAATTAATATGCCAAGTCTCCCTAAAAACTAAGGACCCTGGCTGGCAACTTTTGCATTTCTAGCAGGTAGGAATTTCTCCATTCTAAGCATTTATTAATTTAACAAATCTCCTCCTCTCCCTAATCCATATGGTAGGCACTGTTTTAAGAACTGAAAATTCAGTAGGACAGAAAAGAGTTTTTTGTTTTGTTTTGTTTTCCTGGGTGGTATGGGAGACACACTAATCAAGACAAAAAAATACGCTAATGAAAAACTGCCAAAAATAAAGAGCTGAAACATAGAACTAGAGAGGGGGAGGAGGAAGAAAACAGGGGAGAGGGAGGCCACAAAAGACTGAGATAGTTCATGGCTGATGAGGTGATGGGAGAACCTTGGGGGCAGACAATGATATAATACATAAAATATATTAAAAAATAAAAATGTACATATATATACAAATATATATGTACAATCAATAAAAACAAATAAAGCTAAAAATGCTAATGAAAGGTATTAAAGAGAAAGGGAAAGGAAGAGCAGAGGAAGTATGAATGAAAGATATTCTGTGCAGGGTGGTTTGAGGAAGCCTACAGATGTTTGAGAAAAGAAATGGAGAAACCCCTTCATATTTTCTATAGAGTATGTTCTAAATCAATCTACATCTGAGATGGAGCTGCAGCTCACAGGGGAGGAAGCAGTTTCACTTCAGCCAGGTTTTGAGAATGCCTCCTCTCTTCTGGGTCTGCAGGTGTTAATTTCTCAGTCCTCCAGGTGAGTTTCCAAGGCCTGATCTTGCTCCTCTCTAGTTGCTTTGAGGACTCACTGTCCAACCCATCTGTCCCTTAAGGGTCCAGTGTGGGTACAAAATTAAGTTTTTTGGTGTGACTGAAGCCATGACTGAATTTTGTCATCTGTGTATCCAAGTACTATCTCATTCTAGGGACTCTGCCCTGTGGGGACACGGGGGCTACACTGGGAACACCAAACCCATTTTTAGTTTGGGGCTCCTGATGATGGGGCTACTTCTCTCAAATTTTAGTATGCTCCTTTCTGACAATGCTTCCAGCAGCCTAGGCTCTCAAACAAAATCTGGTCTCCCCCCCCACCCAGTTGACTACCTTTAATTTTAACCTCTTTAGTTATAGGAGTGATGTTATTAAGATGAAACTCAGGCAAGTGCTCATTCCTTTAAATCTCCAAAAGTAACAAGGTGAAAATAAAAAAGTCTCAATAAATTACCTTATCAAATATTTAAATAATGACTATGATCACTATAAAGTATTTCTATTAGTCAACACAATTAGTAAGTTGGCTAGGAAATACCTTCATTTCACCTTCTACTAGCAGTTAGATTGTGGTTAAAGTTAGGGGTAAGAGACATTCCTTTAAGAAGATTGTTACAGATCTGAAGCACACAGTAAGTAAGTAAGATCTGAAGTAACTAGGTGAAGGAGAGTAAAATCGGGGGAAGGATAAGCACCAGGGACCATGGTGATGGTTCATGGGTAAAATGGTAGTGGGAGAATTATGGGGTATATGACAATGTCAGAAAAAATATATAAATTATCAACAAATTAAAAAAAGAATGCTTTGTTACTATTGGTTGAATAGATTCATAGTAGTTCTCTTTATCTAAAAGATCGGTAAATATAAGGTAGAGTTGACGGGGGGGGAAGAAATCAGGGAAAGCAGAAAAATGTCAAAGGAATATAGGAGTGGGAGAAAGATGGGGAAAGAGATTGAGCACTGAGAAACAGGGAAAAGGGACAAAGGAGAAAATTACAGAAATTAGATACTCAGGATGAGGTAATACAGGGTAAATAAGTTCGTCAGGCTTTTTGACCTTCTGCCATTAGCCTCTGTGACCAGCTCCTGTGGTAGTGTGCTCTCCCCATGATTGTATATGCCTGGCTCAATGGGTGTGTGCATGTGTGAGGGGCACACCTAGGTCAAGAAGGAGAGGCTAGAAGGGTGGTATAACCATGGGGATGGGAAGAGAAAGTGAAGAGAATGCAAGAATGCAAGCCCAGAGAAATGGTGTGAAGATTCCTAGGGATTTGAGGGACTGGCCTGACTCTATCCCTACCCCCCCCCCCCCATACACACCATCCCTGCTGCCTAGCCTGCCTGTTTGCCATACAATTGGCTCAGTCTCCCTACCTTTGTGCCTGTGTGCTGGGTTGACTAAGAGGGCATTAAAGCCTGTGAAGTACATCAAGGGCTCTGACATTCTTTAACTGCTGGGACAAATGATGAACCTACCCAGACTGGGATGGTTGCACTACAGGGAGTGATAAAAGAAATAGAGAATTGAACATGAGGACAATGAGAAAAAAAGAAAAGCACTGATTTCAATTACAAATAGTGCTACTTATAAACATTGGAGCACAGGTGTCCCTTTGTATAAGCATTGAGGTCTCCTTTGGGTAGATTCCCAGCAGAGCGATTGCTGGGTCAAATGGTAGTTTCATTTTCATTAGTTTGAGGGTACTCCACAATCCTTTCCATAGTGGCTGGGCCAGTTTACATTCCCACCAGCAGACATGGAAACAACCCACATGTCCCAAGACAGAATGAATGGATGAAAAAGATGTATATATACACAAGGAATATTACTCATCAATTAAAAATGACAAGTTGTATGAATTTATAAAATGGATGTACCTAGAAGAAATCATATTAGCAGAAAAACAAGTCAGAAAGAAAAAGACAGAAACCAAATGGTTTCACTAATATATGGGATATAGGAAAAATAAAGAAAAGGCCAGGAGGAAGAGTCAAAACAAGTTAACAATCAAACTAAAGAACACAATTGGGGGGGAGGAGTGGAGATGGGAGGCAGTAGTCAGGGAGGGAAGGTGGTGGGTGATCCATGGGGAATACAAAGATGTGAAACATATATAAATATGTGAAACATATATATATATATATATATATACTATGAAATTTTAAAAAGCACTGATTTCAGTGTTTCATACAGTTCTAGAGCTCAGAAGTCTGACATAGATGTCACTGGGCTAAAATAAAGGTGTTGGAAGGATTATGTTTTTTCCTGAAGTCTCTAGATGAGAATTCATTTCCTTGAATTTTCTAGTTTTAACCCCCCTTTTCATCTTCAAATGATGATTTTTTTTTTTGTTCATCAGTTTTATCTCTCTAACCATTCTTCTCTATCTCTCTGTCTCTGTCTCTCTGTCTCTGTCTCTCTCCTCCAATGGGTTCTTGGAAATAGGACATGCACAATCGGAGCATATTGTGCCTAACAGGAACAATAAAACCATAATAGGCTTAATAGGAACTGTCTTTATGGTTCCAATAATCAAGTAATGCATTCCACTTTTGTGAATTTATTTCCAGGTAGGATCATGTCAAATATCTTTAAATCTATATGCCATTTGAAATGTAGAACTAGAATGTGACTTATTCTAAAAGAATAAGTGTTTTGGTAAAGACAAATACATACACATTACATATATAAATATCTTTTCTCAGTCTGAATTTATATAAATTCAGTCTTTCCAAATAAAAAGTTTAGGCATGGATACCCATCCTTTGCTTTTCTGCAGTTCATTCATTAACAAGGGTGAAAATTAAGTCCTGCATTGTCTTCCTCTAGAATCAGCACATCTTTTGGTCAGGGCAATGTAGAAATAGAAGCTCCTCCTATCGAGAGTAATTATATTCTTAATGACTAACTGTTCCTATCTACATAAACTATATTTAAATGTGTATTTACTGGAACAACTCTCACAGAATAAATTGTTGCCTGCTTCCTGGGTTCAAATCCTCACTTTAATTATCTGACAAACTCTCATTATTGCTGAAGTTTTATTTTCAGTTAACATGTTGATGCTTTTTTCTTCGATGTTTCTCAGATAAAATGATTGTAGATTCAGAATAACTGCAGGCCATTCTGGATGACAGACTTTGTTACTCCTCCAAATGATGTGTAAGTAACCACTCAGATTGAGAGTTGATTTTGTCTCTTTGTATTTAGGAAGCATTCTATAGAATGTGTTTCATAGACATTCATATCCTTGTATTTCTCACACATCATTCTAACTAAAAACGATCCCCTAATGGGCAACACTGGCTAGAACCCCTCCAAGACCTTAATTCCACTGTCTGACTAATTCTGATTCAAGCCTGCTGGCACCTTACCCTCTCTTGTACCGGCTCTGTAGACAGGCTGGGAATGGCAGTAAAAAAAAAAAAAAAAAAATCTGTGTGAGAAAGAAAAATGAAGTCTAGAGAGAAAACCAGGATGTGACTTGTTATTCAAAAACAGGCCTGACCTTTTTCTTAAAGAGACCTCAGGAAGGAAATTATTTACAGGTGGAATCATTTGTCTTATTGTTCCCTTCACATGGAAAATAGCACTTATTGTTGAGTAAAGTTTTGAGTACTTGTTGGCCTGTGGGACTGTTAGTACTGCGCACCTTTGTGGGACTTAATGGGAGAAGGAGTTTGTATACCTAAGTAGTTACATTACATTGGCTATGTATCAATATGTGCATATATTCATTATGTGTATCAAATACATACAAAAGTTGTGTAAAGCCACTTGACATTTCTTAAACTCTGTATTTCATAGTTCTATCACCTTGGCTCACATCTGATCACACAGCAATATAGAAGGTAGCCACAGCATGCAAAGTCAGAGATTAGCCATGCTATTCTTGTCACAAGGCTAGTTAGGGGGAACTGAGTTCATAAGCAGCTTTCATAATTTTCAGACCAGAACTCTTCTAGTGATTATTTTGATTAAAAAAGAAATTCTGATAACTCAAGAATTAGAGTTTTAATATGGCGCTTTAATGATGTCAGACCTATCAGAGAGGTAACATCACTTCTTATTTACAATGTATACGTAGCCTTAATTAATTTTAATTTGGTTTTGATGGAAATCAGTATCAAAGAAAAAAGAAAATGTCCTTTCGTGCAATAACATATAAAAATCCTTGAATATGCAATATTATGTAAAGAAAAGAAAAACCTTGAAAAAAACAAGCACTTGATGTTGTGCTATTTTAGAAATGGTACATGATTTTGAACACATGTTGAATATTAGGATCAAATGAGTAAAGAGAGACCTCTGATTTAAATATTCACTATACAATTATAATAAATCCCACCAAATGCAGTAAGGGCTATGACTTTACATTTAAACCATAGAATTTAGAATTCTGCCCATTACCTCACTTGTTTTTTTTCCCTTTGTTCAGCTAATCTGGTTCAGTTATACAAAAAACTTTTTAAATTAAAATTCATCAACACATTGTTGGGGGCTGGTTTGGGCATAGAATGATTTTCTGGATCATTTGCAACATTTAGCTAGGCTAACGTTTCGTTTGGGTTTTAATGTCAGCCTGAAATATGCAAAAAACATGTTTCTTCTGATTTTACTTGTCAATTTTCAGTAAGTACCATTATATAATCTTTAAAAAATATTTTAACATAACTTATTGTATCTTCTTAACTTAATAATGTCTTCCTGCCTCTTGAAAAATTTCTGTAAACATACTGAATATTGACAGGTAAAAAAATTCACACAATCAAAATTCCTCTGAAATTCTCCTGCAATTTTGTTGATGTTTTTGTGGTAGATATGGATATTTTATTTAGTTAAATAGATGAAAAGCAGCTTCCATCTGGAATATTGCTTTGGTCTATACGGAATGAAGTCTAACTCAAAAGGCTAGTCCATACAGCCTGTCCAGTGCTACTGTCTTACCTCATGCAAGGAGCATGTCTCAACTTTTCAGGCCTTTATTCATCAAAATGGAATGTTTCATTAGGAGTCTTATTCAAATAATGAGTGTGCAAACTGAGAAAAATTATGTAGCAAGCATCTTTCCCTAGCCTAAAAATTAAATACAAATGTGGAAAAGTTCACAGCATCCCAGGTCCCCTGTCCACTTCCCCCATGACCACCTGGAGACATGACTGAATGAAGGAGAGGTACTCTGGACTCTTAATGGATTCAATATTAGGAGTCTGTGCAATAACTTCGAGATCCTTCTGTAATTAGCTGTGTTTTCTCATTTGCATTTGTAGGTTGGAGAATAACTGGAAAATCCGCATCTGAAAAAAAAAAAGCAAAACAATAAGCATTCTTTATTGTGTTACATTTCCTTCAGTAAGGCAAGTGGTAGATATTTTTCTTGATATAATTATTAACAAACCAATCAAAATCATAAAATACTGAGGATATTTACTCTTTGAAAAACTGCAAAGGAAAGGTGGCATTGTCAATTTTTTCATTTAAGTTCTATCAGTTAGAGAATTATAAGACTATCAGTAATAGTTTTATAATTATAGTTCTATCAGTTATAGAATTTACTTTAAAAAAGTACTGAACACAACTTTTACCTAGAGGTAATTTCTAAATTTAGTGAACTTGAGGTTTAGTTTTCATTATCTTGTGGAGTTTACCATGTTTGTTCTATAGACTATTATGTATATCTATATGAAAAATACCTTGTAGAGTTGTGCATACAGGGCCTTGGTTGGGAGAGAGGGTGAAACCCAGAGCTGGTCTATGCCAAGAGTCTAGTAGGAAGCTCCCACAGAAAGCTAGTAACCAAATGGTTATGCACTCTCTAAATCACCATCCCCCTAAATCTGCAAGGAAATGTGTTATTCTTCAGATTTGGTGCTGAGTTAAAAGAGAAAAGAGATGGTGTAAAAAATTTCTAGTTGGCAAGTTAATAAACACACAAATTGGCAGACCAAATTTATGCCTTGTTCTATGAAACATGAAGCTGATAGCTTAAAATACTTCACTGTAAGATGTGCTCCCAAGCACTTTACAGAAGTAAATGGCCTCACCTTCAAAGAACAACTAAGGAATTGCAAGAAACATGACTCATGGTAGAAACAATAGTAAGATATGGAGGGGGAGGAAAGATAGGTGGGGGGGGGGAAGAGAGAGATTGATTAGGAGAAAGGGAAATATTACATATGAAAACAAAGTATATTGAGAGCTAGAAAAATAGCAGAAGCCTAAATCAAACCCAGAAAGACTTCAAATTCAAATTCTTATCAGACAGAATTAGATTTTTTAATGACCAAATGGATTTGAAATTAATTTAAAAAAGAATTCACAGAGATTTGTACAGCCACTATGGAAGACTGTGTGGAGAACCCTCAAACAATCAAAAGTGGACTTACCATTTGACCCAGCAATCCCACTACTGGGAATCTACCCAGAGTACATGAAAACACTACTTCAAAAGGACACCTATACGTGCATGTTTATTGCAGTTGTGTTTACAATTGCCAAGATTTGGAAACAAACCAAATGCCCCAAAACAGACAATTGGCTAAAAAATGTGGTATATATCGATGGAATACTACGCATCAATCAAGAAGAACAAACACATGTCATTCGCAGCAACATGGATGGAACCAGAAAGACTCACATTAGCAGAAATAAGCCAAAAAGAAAAAGAGAAATACAGGATGGTCTCACTTATATGATGGATATAGGGGAAAACAAACAAAACAAATAAGAAAAAAATAAAAACAACCCATGGGACTGAACAATGGAGTGAGAGAGGAGGAGGGGGAAGAAGGTGGGGAGGCGAAGGGCACAAATGATCAGGATGGTTAACATGTGTTGGCAAAGTGGGAAAACCCCGAGGTACACAATAATGCAATAATGTAATATAAATATAAATACACATATCTATGCAAATTTAAAATAATTTAAATTAAATTTAAAAAAAAGAACAACCATCACAGAGATAGTTAATATTCTCTGTGGATATCTCTTCTATCCTATTCCCCATTATACATTCCCAGAAATAATAATCAGTACACTGGATTTGATGTTTGCCATTCCAGTGATGCTTGAAACTTTTAAATCACACATCAGTAAATGATATATTATTTTGCATGGTTATAATTTTGTAATTATGGTATTGTAATATGTATACCTACCTATGTAACTTGGTTTTTTCCCACAAAAAAACTTTAAAAATTATTTTTAAAAAATCTCCTAACTAGGATATTGGAGAACACCCCCATTCGTTACTTGTATTATTGTATCCAAATTTCAAGTTGTCTTGTATTTTTAATGCAAAAAAAAAGTAATCAATGGAGAGACATATCATGCCATCTATTAGATGACACATTTTTATTCCACATCATTGTAGTCGCTGGGGGTCACCCCACCACCTCCCTTCCCTGACCACTCCCACTCATCCTTCCCCCCACACAGTTGGGTACTTTAGTTAGGTTGTTAGCTTGTTTTGACTTTTCCTCCTGAACTTTTGTTTGTTTTTTCTATGTTCCATATATTAGTGAAACCATTTGGTATCTTTTTCTTTTTGACTTGTTTCTGCTAATATGAATTTTTTCTAGATACATCCATATTAACATACATTCATCCAATTTGTCATTTTTAATTGATGAGTAATATTCCACATCTTTTTCATCCAATCTTCTGTTTTGGGATATTTGGGTTGTTTCCATGTTCTTGCAACTATAAATAGTGCTGCAGTAAACATTCGTGTACACATGTCCCTTTGTACCCACATTGAGATCTCCTTTGGGTAGATTCCCAGAAGAGCGATTGCTGGGTCAAATGTTAGTTCCATTTTCATTAAAGTTTGAGAGTCCTCCAAATTGCTTTCCATAGTGGCTGGACCAGTTTACATTCCCACTAGCAGTATAAGAGTGTTCCTTTCTCTCCAAATCCATGTCTGTTGATGTACCAGTAACATGCTGTTTTAATTACTATGACTTTGTAGTATAACTTGAAATCTGGAATAGTTAAGCCTCCATTCTCTCTTTTTTTGGCCAGGATGCTTTTTGATATTTGAGGTCTTTTGTTATCCCATATGAATTTCTATAATTTTTGTTCTATCTCTTTAAAGAATGTCATTGGGATTTTTATAGGGATTGCATTGACTGTAGATTGTTTTTGGAAGGATGGCCATTTTGATTTCAGTCCATGAGCAGGGAATGTCTTTCCATTTCCTTATGTCTTCTTCTATTTCTTTTAGCAGTATTTTAAAGTTTTTTTCTGTATAGTTTTTTCACATCTTTTGTTAGGTTTACTTGCAGTTATTTAAATTTTTTTGGTGCGATGATGAATGGGATGGTTTTTTTAATTTCTTCTTCTGCTTGACTTTTTGTGTATAGGAAAGCTACTGATTTCTGTGTGTTGGTTTTGTAATCAGCTACCTTGCTGAACTGGTCTACTGTTTCAAGTAGTTTTTTTGTGGATTTTTTTGGGTTCTCTACATAGAATCATGTCATCTACATACAGTGATAGCTTCAGTTCTTCTTTTCCTATTTGTATCCCTTTGATATCTTTCTCTTGCCTACTGCCCTTGTTAGAACTTCCAATACAATATTAAAAAGTGAGGAGAGAATGGGCATTCTTGTCCAGTTCCAGATCTTAATTGGAATGATTTTAGTTTTCCCCCATTTAGGATGATGTTTGCTGTAGGTTTGTCATAACTGGCTTATATTATGTTGAAGCATGTTCCTTTTATCCCCAATTTTCAAGAGCTTTTTCATGAGTGGTTGTTGGATTTCATTGAATGGTTTCTCTGCATTTATTGATATGATTATGTGTTTTTTTTAATTTTCTTCTTGTTGATATGGTGGATTATGTTGATTGATTTCCGGATGTTAAACCATCCCTGTGCCCCTGGGATAAATCCCACTTGGTCATGGTGGATAATGTTTTTTATGCATCATTGGATTTGGTTTGCCAGGATTTTGCTTAAAAATTTTGCATTTGTGTTCTTTAAGGGATTGGTCTATATTTTTCATTTTCTTTCTTAGTGCTGTCTTTATTTGGTTTTGGTATGAGTGTGATGTTGCTTTGTAAAATGTGTTTGGCAGTTTTCCTTCTCTTTCAAGTCTTTGGAAAAGTTTTAGCAATACAGGCATTATTTCATCTTTGAATGTCTGGTAGAATTCATTTGTGAAGCCATTCAGTCCTGAGCTCTTGTTTTTAGGGAGAGTTTTAATGACTGCTTCAATTTCACTGCATGTGATTGGTTTGTTTAGGTTCTCTATTTCTTCTTTGTTCAATTTTGGGGAGCTGTATCTTTCTAGGAACCTGTCCATCTCATCCAGGTTGTTGTATTTGTTTGCATATAGCTGTTCATGGTAATCTCTGATTATCCTTTGGATTTCTACTGTGTCCATTGTAATTTCTCCTCTTTCATTTGTGATCCTGTTTATTTGACTGTTCTCTCTTTTTTGTGAGCTTTTTTATTTTTATTTTTTAATTTATTTTTTCGAAGAACCAACTTGTGTTAGAAGACACATTCTTAAAGCTGTTACTTCTACTTATATGACTTACAGAGTCACAGTAATTTTAACCAAGATTTTAAAAGTTTCATTTAAGGTGCTTCTGTTAAGGAACTTGACAGAGCTAGTTCTAAATTTATATGGAAAAGCAAAAGACTAAGCATATGTGTGACTGTACTAAAGAATTATTTAGGGGGACTTGCCTAAACAGTATTAGGAATTATTAAAAATAGGCCTGCTATTGCATACAGATAGATAAAATGACCAATGGCCAGAACAGAAAGCCTAGAAACTCCTCTATTTACCTGTTGAACCATAATATATACCAAAACCAAGACTAGAAATGAATGTATTTTTTCAAAATGGAAAAAGAATGAAATTGGAACCTAACATCATACCAAACGTAAAACTCAGTCCTATGTAATTAAACATATACATATGAAAAGCAAAATGATACAATTTTGAGAAGAAAATATAGGAGAACATCTTTATGTCCTCGGGATAAGGAAAGATTTCTTAATCAAAGCAAAAATCACTGAAGGTAAAGACTGACATTTTGGCTATGTTAAAATCAACTTTGATTTCTCAAAAGACACCATCACAGAGAGTAAGACACAAAGTCTAATTGGGAGAACAGACACAATCAATAAAGAATGAATACATAAATAGTTTAAAACTATTAAGATATATTAATATCTGATGATTATATGATTTTTAAAACTGCAAAAGATCTGAATGGGTTTTTTACAGAAGATAACTGAATGATGCCTTAGTGATAACCAAGGAAATAAAAATTAGAAATACAATGTAGATCATTCCCCACCCACATAGCACATAAAAAGACATTTAAGTCTGGTGATGTCAAGTGTTGGGCAAGGACTTGGAGCAATAGCTGAGTCAGAATGAAAATTTGTGCAACTATTTCCCAGGACAATTTGGTGTTATCTAATAAGTTGTAAATGTACATACCCTTTACCAAAACATTTATAACAGCACTCTGAATAATAGCTAAAAAAGTAAAAAAAGAGATAATAAATAAAAGGAAATATCCAGGTACAGAAAAATAGAGAAATAGAGAAACTACCCTCAGAAATAGAAAGAACAAGTCAATTAAGAGATGTTCCCATGGAGAAATGTAACATAATAGTGAAAATGAATGAATGAATGAATGAAATGAATGAAAATGAGTGAATCTTAGAAATATGAGGTAGAAAGAATAAAAACTTGAAGTACAATTGTCTACAAGTCCATGTGTCTGACATTCAAAAATATGCAAAACAATTGACATTTGAAATGATTATTACAAAAGGTATATTTGAAAGTTGTCAAGGAAGCATATCTTAAAAGTCCTCATTACAAGGAAAAAAACAGTTTTTTTTAGTTCTATGAGATGATAGAAACTTACTAAACTTGTGGCAATCATTACATAATATCTTTAAGTCTACTCATTCTGTTGTACAACTCCAACTTCCATAGTGCGGTATGCCAATTAAATAATCCAGCAAAATATAATGAAAAGAATGATTACAAAATATTTCAGAGACCATGTACTTCTGATGAGGGAAAACAAGGGACTTAAAAAGTTAGTCAGTATTTTTTTTCTGAAAGATACAAAATGTGGTGATTAATACTTGTTTGCCTGTATTTAACATTTCATAAAAATAATAACAGATCAAGGAGTTGCTTTTTACCTCTTTGATTACTAATAACAAGACAGTAACTAATAGAATTGGTGTTCAATCACTAATAGTATTGGGGTTCAGAATGAGACTGTCTTTAAAGCATGCTGTCTTAGCCATGAGCATAGCACTGCTCTTAAAGCCACTGGCATAAAAAAACTGATCATCAACCATTTCCTCTACTTGTGAATATTGAAGCTTTGCTGAAACCTGTGGTATCCTCCACCCCTTACTATGAGTAAATTTTCAGGGAACAATGAACCTTCTCTTTTTCTGAAGAAAATGTGTTTAGCATCTTTCTATAGTAAAATTTCTGCCTACTGTTTCCTCCACTAATAGATATTTTATAGATATGTAAAACATTTAATTGCAGCAAGAGTCACATAATTTACCATATTAAAGTGAGCAATTTAGTAGCAGTACATACATAATGTTCTAAATGTATGCTTCATCATCTGTATTGGTTGCAAATATTGTCCCTAAAGGAAACCCAGCATCAATTAAGCAGTTGCTACCTTTCTCTCAGGCTATAGTAATCATCAGTTTGCTTCTGCCTCTATGGGTTTACCTATTCTGGAATCACACAATATTTTCCCTCTGTGTTTGGTGTCTTTCATTCACTTAATATGTTTCCAGATTTATTGCATTATAACACATATCAGTACTTCATTATTTATTACTGCCATAAAATATTTCACCTCTACTCTTCTGTACTTTCTTCCTTAGAGCCTTCTAGGTTTCTCTCCACTCCTTTTTTCTCTCTGCCTAGTTAAACACTACTGATGCTGCTTTTCTTTAACAAACTGTCCATATTCCAGGTGCTTTCCAGCTATCACATCCCACTTTGATGTTTTGAGGCCTTATGTAAGTATAACCTAGATTGGAGTTGTTCATAAATAAAATCCCTGTACAACTTCTCCATTCAGTTTCTTTATCAAATCATTTAACAGAACAGCCCAATTGTCTATATCTTCTTTGCCTGTCATCTAGAGCACCATTTGTTATCTCTGCCAAGGACTTTGGTGGTACTAAGATTCATCCCTTCTGGGGTTCTTCATTCCCACAGTATTCCACATTTTAACTCTTTCTTGTTCTTTGTTTTCACTGCAAATGCCATTTCCTTGGGAAAGTTACCCTTACTGCCTTCAGATTAGATCCTATTGTGTTCTCTTTCAAAATCCTGTGGTCTGGTCAGCTTATTAAACCTGTAAATTGTGTGATGATTTCTTTAATATTTGTCTCTCCATCTTCTCTGCTATACTGTTAAGTCCAAGCCAGCATGTCTTTCTTTTTTGTAGTCCCTCACATAGTGTTGGGAAAATATTATGTACTTAATAAATGTCTTCTCTTAATGTTTATCTTGATAACTCTGAATAGCAATTTTTGTTTCATTATTCCTTGGTAGAAAAAAAATCAAAGAAACCAGAGAAAGAAAAAAGATTAAAAGAAAGCCTAGGACCCACTTTGAGCTCAGTACCATTCTGCACTGTCTTTCCAGTTCTCCTCCCCAGGCTCAGGGCTGTATCAATGCTTACTTTATATGTTTATAAAATGTACAAGCATAGGACTTTGGAATAGTGGCAAGAATTAGTTTCCATGAATAATTTTAGAAATTGGTTCTTTTTGATTTGAAGGAAGAGGTTAGGAAAATTATTTAGAATTTAATCTCTTTCTTGGTGCCCTTTTCCTGGGCAGTAAAGTGTGATGAATTCTGAACAGTAAATGTAATAAATATCTCAATATCTTGGCCTACAGCAAGAGTCTAATTACAAGCCATATGGCCTCTTCAGCTCAGTGGTTGTGAATTTATTTGGGTTTCATCCAGGTGAGTGGCAAGAACAGTTAAACAACCAAGAGATATTTCTGTACTCTAAATCTTACATTTTGAGATTCAAGGTCAACACTATAAAATTATCTTCTTTAGATACTCTATTTCCTCTCCTTAAAAACAAACAAACAAACAAACAAACAAACAAAATGGGAAATCATGACTCAACAAGAAATGGTTAGGGTTACCTTGGAGTTTTCAGTCCACGGCCTTCAACTTGGAGAAAACGAACTGAATGTAGCTTTTATTTAGCTTGCATATTTTTTGTTTGATTTGCCAGGTTATTAGGAGACAACTAGTTCTTATTTATGCTCTTGTTTCTCTATCTTACTATTCTCTACACACACACACACACACCCTTTCTTAATACACACACACATACAGAAAGAGTCCTAGGAAATAGGGTTCTATCTTAAAATAGTCTGTAAAATCCTTTCAGCTGGTATAATTCTGACTTCATTGTGTACTTCAACTAACAGAGAAATACAGTGTTTAAATGAGCTTGTTTTAAATATGCTACTCAAAATATCACAAATAACTTGGTTTCCATTATCTTTGCCTTTCAAGTTTCAAAGATTACAAAAAAAGAAAAGGAAGTATGGGCTGCCCCACCCCAAGATACTATCTCTTGTCTATTTGATCCTGATTGCCTCATAAAAATAATAGAATTAATCTGTGTTCTTAGAGTCTCACTGGAAATATATTTTTATTTTGAGAAAGAAATGCAACTTAGTTCATAATGCAAATTAGTACATAATTTCCATTGAATATTGAATATTCCAGTGTTTTGAAATCCACCCCCCCCTTCTATTTCTGAAAGATAGAAGCTGGATTATACCCTTTCACATAATTGAAAAAGATAGGATAATCCAGAAATCTCTCCTTTTTCTTCCAGACCCCAATCTGTACCACTACTCTTGAAGAGACTGATATGATGTCATAGCATCAGGAGGTATCTTAGGTTCTAGCTAATGTCAAGGAATAGGCATGTTTGAAACAAAAAAAAATTCAAAATAATCATGAGTATTAGACACAAAACGAGAATTTTTAAACTACCTGAAGACAGGTGAAAAACATTTCTAATGTTTTTAGTAAGTCAATTAATTAAAAAAGGACTTGATATTTCAAATTTGGATTTTCATAAATTAAGAAATATCAAAAACAAAAATATTTCTACAGTGTCCAATAATATGTTCTTAAAAGCAAAATTCAAGGTGTTTACTCACTGAATTCAAATCAGAAATGTTTTTCTCTAGTTAGCTCCTGTTCTTTCCTCTTCTTTATTAGTCTAGTAAGGCATAAGGAAACAAAGTATTAAGCAGCCACAACTGTTATTCTGGAAAGAGGACTGTCTCATATGATTTTATTATGCTCTATATCTTAGCATTTCTGGAAAATCTCTGAGAATAATATGAGACATGATAATCACCTTTCTTTAGAAGTTAATATCCACACATGCAAAAATTCCCACTTGTATTCTTCATATGCTGGTCAAATCTCTAAGCACAGTATAATCTGTAGCATAGTATTTTGATGGATCATTAATTAAAGACCCTTCTCTCCCTATTTCCCATGCTATGCTACTAATTCAGTTATCTTCATTTTCACTAAGACTATTATACTCTGGAGACTCTTTGCCTTATTTTTGCCAATGACTATTAAGATTGAAATCCAGAATTATTGTCTTCCAAGGAAATATTCTGGCAGTACTGGCTATATAAATTGCAAAATACATTACACAGTGAAAATAGGGTATATGATTTAGACATTAAGAGTTTCAGGTTGGCAAACCAAGTCTTAGAAATCATAAATATTGTAGTAAGTTTAGGAAAAGAAATGAGACATTCTTATTGCAATGAAAAAATAGATTATTTCTCCTTGCAAATGAAATCATTGTCCACATAGAAAATTGGGAGAAATTCACACAGATACACAAAGAAAAATTAGTAAGTGAGCTTAATAAGAACATGAAATGCATAGCTAACACAAGATAACTGTACATACTTGCAGCAAACAATTGCTAGTCAAAATAAAAACCAGTGTCACTAAAATTATTACCCCTAAAATGAAATACTTAACTATCTATGCACTAGATCTGTATGTCAAAGACTGCAAAATGCTTTTAAATAAAATCAAATAAATGTGTCCCAAGTAGAGACACATACTTTGTTGATGGATTGGAAGATTTAGCATAGTAAAGATGTCATTTCTCCCTAGTATGATTAACAGATTTAATGCAATTCAAATAATATATCAGCAGTATTTTTCTGTAGATTTAGATGACTTGACACTAAAATTTATAAAGAAAGCAAAGAAACTGGAATAGTCAAAACTATTTTGAAAAAGAATAAAACTGAAGAAATCATATTCACTGATTTTAAGACTTAAAGTTGCAGAAAGCATGGCTGCTATTGGTAAAAGGATAAACACATAGGTCAGTGGAACAGAAGAGTCCAGAAATGAATCCATAGACATATGGTCAATTGATTTTTGACAGAGATGCAATGATAATTCAATAGAGAAAAGATAATCTTTTTAACAATTGGTTTTAGAATAATTACATGTGCAAAAAACCCAAACAATCCTAAAACTTCACACCGTATAAAAAATTTCACCAAAAATGGATTCTAAATCTAAATGTTAAATATAAAACTATCAAACTTGGAAAATATTGAAGAAAATCTCTATGAATTCTTAGGGTAAAGAATTAGGGTTAGATTAAGAGTGTTTAGACACTGACATCAAAAGTGCATCCCATTTTTTAAAATTGATAATATTTTCATAAAAATTTTTGCTCTTCAAAGAAGTTACAAAAATAGTGATATGTAGATCAAACAAGAGTCCATAAATACTTGCACAATTTTTTTAGACGTGTACAGGTCACTTACTGGACCATAGCCCAGAAAAGTCTTGAGGTAGGATCTGCTTTTTCATCCTGACAAATCTTAACTTGCATTAATTTTACCTGTAAACCACACCATTTCTAAATTAGTAGAGTAAAACCTAAATGTAACTAGTACATTAAATAACTGCAAATGAGGCATACATTCTAATAATAAATGCTCAACTAAAGAGCAGGGTGGATTTATTGCACAGTTAATGAAATTCAAGCTTCAAGCATCTCTATCTGTGAAGATCCATGGCAGCCCTTAGTAGCATGCTCATATTTTGGTTGAGCTACAAAACTCAGTATTTAAACCATAATGGGCAAAAGCACTGTCTCATCCCACTTTAACTTTCTTTGCATGACACTTTTTCTTCAAGATGAGAGGTGACAAAGGGCTATTTATGAACATTTTAGGAATTTGAATAAGGGGAAATAGAGTTGTAAGTTTCATTTGTCAATAGAGTTGCAAATTTCATTTGTTTTTAGTTGGACACGATTTTATGATTTGCACTAATTCTACATGTAGTTCATGTAATTCATTATTGCTAGCCCTACTGGTAAGGGGACGGTTTTAGGAAGACTCTTAGAGCTCACTACACTAATTGACTTGTTAAGGGGACATGAAGAGCCATGCTAGAGTGCTATCACACTGCAAATATGTCCAGTGGGCTCTGGTTCTGAGAGGATCGGGAGATGCGGCTTTGAAATATTCAAATAGAGATCTGTGGAAAATTCATCCAAATCTTTTATTTTATATATGAAATAAACTAGAAATATTTACCAAATTTGATAACTCCTAAAGATTTAGAAAACATGAGTATTAATATTAGGGAAAGAATGCTCTTAAGTCACCAATAATAAAATAATTTTGAGCAAATATATTAGTAGAAAGAGAATTATTTTTCTATTCTTCTTATAGAAAGTAAGGTTTCAAAATTATTGTTTAATGAAGAGGCAATCAAAGAATATGCAGCCAGAAAACATTGGAGGAATATTATTTAGAAGTTTGCCAGATAGTTAATCAAACTATTACTATTTTTTAGATTTTGTGGTTCTTGTGTTGTCAGTTTTTAAGCTTTGTGATTTGTAAGTTCTTTTTCTTTATCAAGATAATCACTTTCAGACCTAACTCTGTACTTTTGTCTTTTCTTTACAAGATCTGTCCAAATTATTTATTTCAGGTCTTACAAAACCTAGGTCAACTCTACATGGGAGCTTTTAAATATTTAGGAATATGATAAAGCTTTTCCTTTTGGTTAAGGATTCTTGCTAACAGTCAAATAGAATCATGATTTACTTAGTGTAGAATCTGACCTCTGCAATAAAATTGATAGTTCTGGGGTGTCAGGACTGAAAAGAGTGAGACACATAAATTTATCATCAGTTACCATGCAGAAAGGGAGCCTGGCTGGAATTTGGCACTAAATATGAATTTCTGTTTCAGAATAGAAATCTGCTGAAATGACCTGGCAGAGTTTTTATTTAATTTTTTAAAAGGAGGCTTTTCAGCAAAGTGTGAAATATCGCATTTCACATATCTAATTTCAGTTCACCTAGTTATGGTTTCTGTACTGCAAAGGAAAAGTTAAGATTAGCTTGACATAGTAGATGACAATGACAATATCTCCTTTCACTGTCCCCTCCTATCCTCTGTCAGTGACTGAACACTACAGTGGATTGAAGTATGCTATGGAATATTCTCTGGGACAATGGAGACAGCGACCTCTGACATTACCTTCTGATAGTTTATCTCTCTCAGAAAGACAGATGGAATTGGTGCACTGGGATCATTATTCTTAATTAGACTTTGTCACATTCCCTGGCCCCATCACTTAGAGAGAGAGAGAGAGAGAGAGAGAGAGAGAGAGAGAGAATGATAGATGTAGATCTATTTAATCCATTTATTAGTGATTCTATGCCCTTGCTCTTTTGGTATGTATGACCTCATTAAAGTGGTAATTGGTGCTTTTCCATCCCAAATGAGAAAAAGAAAACTGCAACCATGTTTCACCATGCACCCAACAATTTAACCCTAGAAGCAATAATGAAAAACTGTCAGTACCACTCTCCTATTTGCTGAATTGGCCACCCAGTGGTGCTCATAGGGAGGGATCACAGATTGCAGAAGGATTTCTTAATCTCCTGATTTCCCACCTTAAAAGGGGGTTCGCATGATAGAGAGCTCCTTCCTTCAAGTTGGAGTCAATATATTATTTAGCATCACATTTGATAGGGAATAAAGATATGTGGAAATCTTTAAACAATCTATGTTGTTTGATATCTTGGAAATTGTTTCATTATGATCAAGTGAATGAGAGGATGCAGTAGTCCAGACAAAGGTGTCATGCCTAATATCTATGGTTCTGACCACAGTGACTACTGTCTGAATTATCAAGTAATTACCTCTTATTTAATTTGGCTATCCAAGGTCCATAATATATTCTACAGTAGAAAAATCACAGTATGATTACAGCAGCAAAATAATGAGGATAATGGCAGGTTTGATTCCAACTTATTATTAAACAAAGTAATTTCCAAAAGAATCTGAAGTATTTATAATGCTGTAGATTCTATGAAATTTTACTTTTCTGTCCATTTCTTCTTTATTATTTCTGGGTAGAATGAGCATGAAGAATCATGTAATATATCATGTCCATATATACACATATATAGGACATGGGGAGGTGGGTTAGCAAAGCAAATAGCCTCAGTGACTTAGCACAATATTCTTGATTGTAGTTTGAGGCTCTTCTGAATGTGTGTATTTTAAAGGAAGATATATTTCTGGGGAAGAAAAACCATTCTCTTCCATTTCTACACAAATTTCTACACAATGCTCATGGTCAAGTACACAGAGAAGAAAAGTCAAATATTTTTGACTCCTTTTGATATTCATTCCCTATGATTTAAGTAAAGGTCCTACATGCTGGCCCCTCTCCATCTCCCCCTTCTACTACCTTGTAATTCTGGATAATAAATACCCCTGACCTCTGCCATAGTGCAGGACAGTGGACTTTCAGACAAGAGTCTGCCACCCTCCACACTTTGTTGGTAAATTAAAGCAATTTCCTTTCCCTCAAAAAGTTAAATAAATAGATAAATAAATATCCTAATGTAGCAGGCTGAAATGCTTTCTTTTTCTGGGACATATTTATACCTTGTTTCTCCTACCCATGAGCCCTCTCACCCAAATCTCTGTAATATATCAAAGCCAGAGCTCATTCTCTTGTAATGAGATTGTGAATTGTGCTAGCTTTGCTTTGCCACCAGCATATTTCATAACTTCTTTCCAATGATGTCAGGTTTTGCTTTTCTCTGTGGCTCATGCCTACGAAAGAGGCATCAAAGCTGAGAGTATGTGGGATTACTTCCATGTGGTTGTTGGTTCTACCTCACTTTTGTGATAATTATCACATGGGACCTGGTGGTGGCTCAAGCCAATGGGAAGACACATCCACTTCCTCTGTTCTCATATTACTCTACCTTTTTCCATGTCATTTTTGATCTGCTCCTCAAGATCTTCTGGGGACACATAGAAGTCCTCTTCTGGCACTGATGATTTGAATCGGCAGTGTCCACAACAGCAGTTACAGCAGCAGCACAGGCAGCAGCAAAAATAGCAGCCAGTCAAGAGGCCAATGATAACGAAGAGAGTCTAGAGAAAACAGACAAGGCAAAGCATGGGTAAGGAGTGGCATATGTGGAGGAATCCTAGAAATCAAGTGTACACCCACATACTCCTAGAGACTTGAAGACATCATAATTCAACACATAGACCACCTCATCCTTACTCCATGCAAGAATTATCTTTTCAGTTTCCCTGCAAACAAGTTGCTCATAAACTTTACCTAAAAAGTTAAACCCAGAGGAAATGACTTGTAACCAGAGTAAACCAGTATGACATTTCCTTCTCTATTCTTAAGTTGTAGTGATCATTAAGACAGGAGCAAACCAGACAAACAAGTCCACATTCAAAACTTCTACATTCAAATGACAAGGTAACAAAGGAGCTTCAACCTCTTCAACCAATATTCCTTAGTTACCAAGTCCCACAGAGTATTAACTCACATCCCTTTATTCTCCCCCTTGTCTCTAGCTTCAGTGGTAAAGCTTTGGAATGGACTCTGTTATCTATTTCCTATCTAGTCCTCTATTCCCTGTTATCTAGTCCCTAGACAATTCAGCAACCTCTAAACTGGCCTCCCTCTATTCTTGCCCAGCCCTCTATTCTTGTGACTAGAGCTTTCTGAAGTACTTATTCTCTTGAATATATGCAGAAATTTTCCTGTCTGAGAAACAGGTTGAGCTCTTTATGCTGATTATCTGGTCTCTTCTAATTTCTCCCTTACACCCTTGCAGCCCTGTTCCTGCCATACCTGCTACAGCTTTGTTCTTCTGATGGATTCATCTGCCTAGACCTCCCCCTCCCCAGTCATCTAATAAATGCCACATCATGCTGAGTATTCATCATAAAGACCTTCTCTATATTTTTCCTGATTCCTCCAAAACAATTACTTCCTCTTTTGTGCTCCAAATGTACACCATGCTAGCTTATACCTTACTGCTTTTTTGGTTGATAATTCAAGCTATTGATCAGATTATAGCTCTGTCTCACAGTATACTATGAGTTTCTTGAAGGCAAGGCAAGATGTTAGTCCTCTTTCAATCCCTCCTATCCAATGATTTAGTATTTGACATGTGGTTTTTAGTAAATACCTGCTGAATTAATGAATATATTCAGTATTAGTAGATAAATTGCTTCTCTTCATGAACAGAACTAGAATTTCCCACAAGCACATATTGAGCAAAATTAAATAATGTTATTAAAATATATGATTTGAAATAGAAGACAACTGCTTATTATTATATATGAATGAGACTGAAGATTTTTAATCTACTAAACAGAGCAAAGGGGAGTACAATCATGTGCATATATGCAGATCTTCACACCTTAAGGGAGAATGTTTCATGGTGACCAACCTTACCAACCCAATTCCAGCTTCCTAGGCCTGGGCTCCATCTGTTTGATTCTGAACCAGTGGTGGGACAGAGCCTAGGAGTGAGTGTGAGTGAGGGAACTTTAGTCATGCTCCTCACTGTGTCCAAGAACCTCCTGTACAACTTTCCTGGGTCTTTGACCACAAGAAGCTCCTGCTTTCCTTCTTTAAATTTGTCCTTTTTCATTTTTCCCATGAAATCCCCATATTATTCACTTTGAAAATTTCATCTCATTTATATTTTGCTTTGTTCTTCCATTAGTCCAACTAGATTGTTTGCCCACTGAAGAAATAACTTTGCCTTACCCCATACAGTGCTTAACACTGCACTGGGCTTCAGTAGGTGTCTAATATTTTTCAAATACATTTTCAGTTATATACTGATTCATTCAGGTAATATACACTTAACACATGATTACACAGTACGTGGATACCATGGAATTAGGCTTTGGCATAAGCAGAATGGGATGATATATATATATATATATATATATGTCATAGCCTGATTTTTAAAAAGCCACATAAGAAATTACTTCCTATATCTCTATATTATTGGACAGCATCTCCTGTGTATTTAAATTATTGTCAATTTTGTTAATGAAACGTATATTCATTTATAAGTAGGTATTTTCCAATATGGTATCAGATGCTGGCATATAAAGCTTCCAGAACTTGAAATGCACCTTTGCACATCAAGTATGCCCTACCTGGATGTTAGGTTCCCAGCTGAAGTCCACAAAGGTCCACATTGTTACAAAAAGTTTCAGTTTACTATCATAAACTATGTTGTCAGCATGTATAGTCTCATCCAGTTCCAGCTCTGCTTATCAGGAATGTGTTTCCCTCTCAAGTTCTCAGTAGAGAAAGGGGTTTTCAGTGGGAATCCCAGTTATCAGCAAGAAAAAAGAATTCAGAGGACTGCAGAAGGTAAATGAGGCTTTAGGTTGCAGATACTCTCTACAAGCTTATGTACAAAAGCAGTTTCTCTCTTTTTGCTATCTAAAACTCTTCAATTTAATAAGATTTAGTGGAAGAAAATAGAAGAATACTATTGAATACAAATTTTAACTTTTTGGAGATTTACAAATTTTTATTATTAGTATTCATAAGCATATGATCATTAGTCATATGAATCTGAGTTCATATAATTTACAAAATGTGTGAACTATGAACTGTCCAAATATGTGAATTGTTAAAAAAAAATAGGTAGGTAGGCAGAGAGATAGATAGATAGATACATAGATAGATTAGATTAGCTGTGTAGTTCACATGCAAATATACTTTTATCATAAAGATGTTAGAGCTCATAAACACTTATAAAACTATCACCAAACATACACATACTAGACATTACTATGGAAACAATGGAAACAACACAAAATTTACTGTCAAAAGTCAATTTTGATTGTACTTTGTGCTATAATGTTTTCTTTTCCTTGATCAGATATTATTTTTCTCTCTCATTTCCTCTGTCACTTCAACTGCCTATTTCCTACTCCTTAATTCTCACCTTTCCCCCTTCATTTCCTTTCCCACTACCTCACAGCAATCTCCACGTGAATCTATGACACAATTACCACACATTTTCCTAAGTATTGTGGTTGCTGATGTAACCTATGCTATAGATAGTAAAGTACATGTCTAAATCTGTCCTATAATAATTTATTAAACAGTTGTCACCTTAATAAATTATTTTTGGTTTTGAGCAATGAGTCAGTTCTTAATTAGTCACTATCAGGGGAGGGAGGGCAAGCAGAATTAACCTGGAGCTTCAATTTCAAATATAATTAATGTCTAGAAGTATTTTAAGTCATGTTGTATTGTATAATCATTTGATGAGCCAAAGAAGAAATGATCTTCAAATAACATATTTCAATTGAATCACTATCTCCTTTTATTTATAAGAGTTGAATAATATAGAAAGGTTAGACTTTCTTTGAGCTGAATCTAACAGAGTGAATAATATCATGGTCCTTCAGGGAATTTTGTTTTTAATGAAATACCATTATTTTACATCCCTGCTAATGTTTTGACAGCATAGAATTTCTCCCCTCAGATTTGGTCTCAGTAGCTCTCCCATCACCAAAGCACCCATATCCTTCCCCACGGTCCTTTGTTTTTGAAGAAAAACAATCTGGCTCACCTTTGCCCACCAGCTTGACAGCATGAAATAGGTGTTAACATTTTCATCTCCAAATTGCTCAGCCACGTAGAGCCCCAGTGACCCATACTTGTCATATATGTTTCTCTTTGACTGGTCGGTAAGTATAATGCGAGCATTGTTGATTTCTTTAAACTTTTCAGCAGCAGCGGGATCATCTGGATTCTTGTCAGGATGGTATTTCAGGGCCAATTTTCTTTTAAAATAAAAAAAATGAACAAAGTGTTCCTTGACCAGAATAACAATGTAGAAACATTTGTACACCCTTTAATACAAGCAAGTACTGTGAACTTTACACTAAAGTTCATTTAACTAAGCAAGTTTTCAATAAATGTTGTCTCTTGTTTCTGATGTACAGGCACAGTAGTATTGTTCCTTCGCTCATATCCTCAAAAGAATTCTTTGTAACTGCTTAATTGTGGATTCAGAGATATTTTGCTATTGGCAAATAAGTGAAATTGTTTTTACTGACAAGATGATCAGAAACTCACCCCAATGTACGAAGACCTTTTAGAATTTCAGCAGTGGGACCTACTTATACTAAAATCCCAGTTAAAAATGGGAAATTTTTCCAGCATTAGCAAAACTTCACACCATATATTCTTAAGCTCAACTGTCAAAAATCTCTTTATACCTCTTTGAAGAAATATTGTGATCCCTTCACAATATTCTATAAATGCTAGCTTCTTTTTGTTTCCCCGCATACCATGACTCTTACCTTGCATTCAAATATATATCTGACCTCTTTTCATATTTTTTTTTCATTTCAAGTAATCTGTAGAGATTTACTACTAAGTACAAAGTCTCCTCTGTGGATCATAAAGTGGTTCCTGAAGAGTGTGGGTATGTGTGTGGTGTGGAGTGGGGTTGGGTGGTGTTGTGGGTGTGTGTTTGGAGGGTGACTTTGGGGTGTTCTTCATTCTTCAATTATAGTCAAAGGAATAAAAGTATAAAAGGAACAGTAAAATAGATGTGCAACTGTGCTATGATAGCCAAGCTTCAGAGTGGTGATCATTTTCCTTTCCAAGTTATTTAAATAGTGACTAGTCATTTGGACAACATGATGAATTTGAGGAAATTATACTAAGTGAAGAAAGTCAGAAGGAGAAAGAGATACAGAATGATTTCAGTAATATGTGGGAGGTAAAGAAACAAAAGCAAATAGACAAGATGAAAACAAATCCTTGAACTGTAAGAGTAGAATTGAAGTTGAGGGGTGGTAAGAGCAAAGGGTAGATGGACTCCAATGGACTGTGATGGAGGGTTATTAGTACTTGGTGGTAGGCAGGATGTGATAACATGCATTAGATGTGTGATCCTGTACTCCTAAAACATATATATGTTGTAAGCCAGTGTTATCTTAAATAAATAAAACAAAACATTATTTCCCAAAATCTTTATCTGTGATAAACCAGAGGAACCAGGGATAGCATTAAAGTTTTGTTTTACATATCTAGAAGTTTGAGGTATCCAGTAAGTTAGCAAGTTTTTTTATGGTTTGTTTGCTTTTAAGGGAATGGCTCACTTGCATTCAAAGTTTTATTTGGGTACTTTTGAAATGCCTATTATCCCATTCAATGGATCAAGGAAGAAAGATATAGGACCCTGGAATTCAGGTGAGAATTATTGTATAGGACATGCATCTTGGAGTTCTAAGCTGGGTGTATTTAGAACCATATACCTGGGAAAGATTTCCAAGAGTATAGATCCAAAAAAAGTCTAAAGACTGCGACTTGGGAAGGAAGGGATAGCAAAAGAGATAAAGCCCAAGAAAAAGGTCACAGGGTCTTGGAATCCATTTAACAAGACATTTCAAGGAAAAGAGCAATCACCTGTATCAAATAATACTGACAAATCATGTATGATGAAGACTAAGAACTGATCGTTGAGTTTAGTATATAGAAACCTTTGGCAACCTTGCTACACATGTATACAAACACTACGTATACACATATTCATGTACACACAGTTGTGTATTTGTCTTTATGTAGGGAAAATAAAAATAAGTAGAAAAGAAATAGGAAACTGGGAGTATTAATCATAAGTGCTTACAACTGGCATATTGAGATGCAAGTAATTCTTTGTTTTTCTTGTTATAAAAAATGCACACATTATTTATGTGGTTTATTTCCTTAATTTTCAAGTTTGATTACAAGTTTTGTTTCCTTTTTAATAGCTGAAAGTTTAGAGCTCATTCCCTTAAATGACCATTACCAGACTAAAGGGGTGAAGGTTGAGGGAAGAAAGGAAGAGAACTTCCAAATTTTAGAGCTAAAATCATCATCAAAAATACTCAAGTGGATTCTATAAACATATTAATTTTAATGATTAGATATTCCTGAAATTCTCATTCTGTGCACTGGAATAAGAATTGTAGCATTTCCCCTTACTACTTCCAGAAATCATGTCCATGAAATGCAAAGGCTATTATGTCTGCCTCGAAAAGAAGAATCCCTGAAAAATTGCTTTTTGCATACATTTTCTTAATTTAGGGTTCAGTTGCAGACTGGTACACTGCCCAAGACTTAGCCAGGGAAACCTAGCACCCTGTTATATTTTAAGCCACTTGTATTGTCACCTCACAAGGGGAGGTGGCACTCAATCATTTATCACTCTGCTCTAACAATGGGGTTGGCACATTCAGAAGGCTGGCACACCTTCATCTGTAACACATCCAATTCCTGGTCATCAGCAACATTTTGAATCTTCTTGGCAAAGACTATTGACTCTGAGAAATCCTGGGGAAATATGGCTAGCAGTGGCAGCTGCCAAAATGACACAATTGCTATGGAGGTGCCCTTGGGAACCATATATAGAACCAGAAACTACATATGGAATGAAGGGTAAGAGAAGTACTTGGAGTATATTTAAATATAATATTCACCAAAGCATTTCTGAATTCTTATAATTTCTGATTTTATACTTAAAAGAGAATATTCTATCATCATATGAACCTATATATACTTAGTCACCTAATAATCTTGTATGGTTATAACTAGTATTAGAAATAGCATCAATACCTCTAATTTCCACTTCAAAATCTAGCAACAGCTGTCAACTGAAATGCATGGTGAATTCAGTGAGTGGCAAATAAGATAAATGAGGTTTATAGTTGTAATTTTTTTTTTTTTTTTGAGACTAGGTCTCGCTATTTTTGTCCATGGAACCATAGGCTCTCGTTGCCCGGGGGGCCACAGACTCAAGCAATCCCCAACCTCAGCTTCCCAGGTAGCTGGGATTACAGGCATGCGCCACCACACCCAGGTAGGTCTCGCTACGGGCCCCAGGAGGCACTCAAACCGCGATCCCTAGCCCTGGCCACTTCATAGGCTGAAGCTCACAGGCATGAGCCACCGTGCCCAGCCCTTATAGTTGCAATTATTAACAAATCTTAAAATCTACCTATTTTGAGGGAGAATTATAATTTTTACCCTGTTCTCTTCCTCACCTCATTATCACTAACTTGTGATATACCTATGTCTTTGCACCAGGCTAAGTCACCTCAGACCTGACTCTGAACATACTCCTCAGCCTTCTGTGGGGTTGGAATGTCAGGGTCCTTATTTAGAAAGAATGAGCCCCTGAGACTCAGGAAACCAAGTTCACCCTGGGTTGGATGTGTCTATAACTGCCTTGCTCCCCTGGACAAACTTTCAGGTGCTTTTCCCAGTTAATTTCTGTTGCTTTTTTGTCCAAAGGTTTCTTTGCTGTTACGTGACTTTCTGTTAACCCAGTTCAGTCACAAAGTTTGCATCCCTCCAATGTCCCAGAATAATAGTCACCTATTTCTAAAGATGAAAAAGTGGAAGAGGGAAGGGAAGGCATTGATTTCTTCCTAGAAACTATAGAACTACCCTCATGGTGATACAAAGTAGTGATGCACCCACATGAGAGAAATTGGGAAGTGGGAAGAGAGTAGGTATAAAAAGTGAGGAGTGAGGAGAGAAAGGGAGAACAGAGAATAGCATACTGATAGAACAGGCCCATGTGGCCTGCCAAGGAAAGCTCCCTGGAAAGAGTGAGCTGGTGGTGACAAGGAGCCACATGGTGGGTGAGTGGCCTGCAGAGATGTAACTGGTAAGGAGTCAGATGCCAGAAAGGCTGGCCAGGGGTGACCAGGGGCTACTGAAGGCAGGCCTGATGGATTAGGCCAGACGCCACCGAAGGCGGGCCTGGTAAGAAAGCACACATGAAGCTGCAGCAAGGTGGCATATTTGGAAAGCTGATTTGGGATTAGTAATTGTGGAAGAAATTTCAAGAGTCTTGGAGAAATGGCACAGTGAGGAACACTGGAAAAGAAGTGAAGATGCCAGAGAAAGACTGGAATTTGCAGAGTGCCTGCCACAGTTTTGGAGGGGCAAAGGGGCACCATCTTGGATATAAGTCTTTGGGAACTTTGGGACTGAAAATGGTGACTAGGGCAAGATAGTTGGCCACTTGTGGCATTATGGACTTTTTGTTTTCCTGGTTAATTTCCCTTGTTAATAAAACCCTGTTGTTTAAATTGCATTTGATTGGAAACTCTACACATGGGTGATACAAACCTGGTAAGAAGTTCAGCGGCAGAAGCTGCATTTTAAAAGGTGCTTTTGATTTCTTTTTTTGTGGCTCGTTGGTTAGAGGCTTCTACCCCCATTTTGACCCGATTTCAGTTGGTGACCCAGATTTCATTTTCCCCCTTTATGACCCAATTTCAATGACAGAGGCAGAATTTACTGCAAATTTAACAAATGAAAGCAAAAGCTCACCTTGGAAAAGCACTCTGATGAAAGAAAACAAAACCTATTATCCTTTAGATAGAAATAAGTGGAGATTGGCTATGATGGCTATGATGTGAAGGAAAACAGCCATAAATTCGAGTTTGCAAGTGAAAAACCAACCCTAGATTAGTAACTCCCAAATGTGAGACAAGTTTTAGGACTGTGGAACCTGAGAATATGTCATAATATTGAAGTTCAATGGAATTCCTACCCCTCCTAAACTCAGGCAACACTCAAGTGAAAATAAAAGAAACCAAGATAAGAAATCCAGCACACTTCTTCCTGGTATTTACTGTTGACAGATACTTTAATGTTTAACATTCTGATAACATGTATGCACACATATGCATATACATGCATATATATAAGTATTAAACCAGAGAGGAAGATTGTGTGTGTATATATCTTCCTCTCTGGTTTAATTAATTATTTAATTACTACTGAGTCACTATATACATCGATTACTTAGATGCCCTCTATTTCAGTTCATAATAATCTTTTACCAATGTTTAGTCTAATGGTCTGAGGCTTAAAATTAATTTATACAACATTTAAAAACAGCATATTCTACAGATGACTTCTCTGTACATATAACCTCCCCTTTTGGGAACTTGTTGTTATTGCTGTTGCTTCTTTCTTTACAGAAGCTTTTGATGAACAGACATTTTTCATTTTAATTTAGTTAAATCAATCTTTTCCTGAATTATAAAGATGTTATGCCATAAAACTCTATTCATTCTGTATAGATATGCCTTTCATCGGGAAGTCAATGATTCACTTGTAGCTGATATTTTAATGAGCTATAAGCTCCCCTTTTCCAACTCAAACTCCCCAAGGACCTCCTTTGACCTCCACTCTTTCTGAGAGCTCCCACATGTTAAGTCTTGAGATCATCTCATGCTGGAAGGGACTCCCCTCTCTTGCAATCTTGTTTAAGCATCACCCAATAAAGTCTGTTGCCATGTTTCTCATTGGATCTTTTCCCTTGATCAATCCCATATTACCCCCCAAATTCCCACAACTATTTCATACATTTGTGCCTAGTACTGTTTCTCTTTAATACTTCCTGAGAGAACGGGAAATGAATATGTTCATGGGTTACAAGAAAGCAGGAGCCACTGGGCAATATGAGTGTAGAGTTCTTCCGGAGAAGCAAAGTAGCTTGTTCAGGTATCATTTGGCTTCACATTGAAACAGTGACAACAATACTACCTCTGCCATGTGATCATTTCTGAAGCACCTGCCACATAGTGTACGAGTCAAACACTGTCATCACCAAGGCTCCATCCAGGGCATTCTAAAGGCCACCTGACAAAATCCTATAATTTCCTCACATTTGTAGATGAATGTGAACAGATCACACTAGATATTGGAAGGGTGCCCTTTCACTTTCTGGGCCCCATCGTCATACTTATGATTCAAAACAGATGGTAGAAGATAATAGCAGGAACCATAAAGTATCTGTCTCAGAGATCTGGTCTCTTCCCCCTGCAGAATCACACTAAGAGTCAAGTGCTGGCCTCTGGTAGCAGTTTAGACAGTGAGCCCACTGAACTTCAATAATTCCTTGCCAGATAGTCTTCCCAAGTTTTAACCAAAATGAGCAAAAACTGGACATGAGACATTACTATGCTTTCATTTTTTTTTTAATTATGAAAGTGAAATACAAAAATGTCCATTAAAAGAACTTTGCTTTAAATAGTTTTCTGATCACTAATTTCTTCGCCTAGCAAAGGACTAGCTCTTGAGTGTGTCAAGGTCGGTACAGAACAAGTATGCTGGGGTTGCCTCCTCCACAGACTCACAACTGAACTTCAGCAGAACAAAGTAATCCCCAAAGGAAACGCAGACAGCTGCAGTGTGCATCAGAAGCAATGCTCTGGGCAGAAAATCACAGTAAAATCTTGAACGGGACTGTATTGGCAGTGACAGCAGATGGAGGGGCAGTTACTGCATGTGCACACCCAAGCTGTTGTAGGTAACATACTTATACTGGGACTTCTGAGACCCTGAACTGCACTGGATAAGGGGTGCGTGGTGTTGGCAGCTAGGAAAGAGGGTACACTAGTGGAGAACTGTTGGAGCAGGGGTACCAAGGGATGATAATTGGCCTGATCTGAAGGTCCCAATATGTAACAGTGGATGAGCGGGGAGACCCAGGTTAAGTCAACTGTCTCCTCAAAAAGGCTACTTCTTGCAGCCCAATCCTAGGGGCCAATCAAAACTCCTGCCACTCTCAGCCCCACGGCAAAAACTGCGATTGAAAACAGCAGCAAATATCTCAGGATAAGCCTCTGTTTAGAAAAAGAGGGAGAGAACAATTCCCAGTTTCTGACACTGTCAAAACTATAATTCAAGCCCAGAGCTATATCCAGTGCTCAAACACTGGCTGGCACGAGAGTCAGAACACACATAGACAGAGGAAGTGGCCTTGAGGACATCACTGTGGATCCCACCACACAAGTATAGTACCCAAAGAACAGTAGGAAGCTTGGATCCCTGACCCTCACTAGAGGAGAGTTTTTGGTGTCCTATGGCCCCAGTTCATTTCCTTTTTAATGATAAATGCTGGAGTAAAAATATAACAAGTAACAGCAAAAAAGACAAACCCAAGTTTTGCAGCAGAACTGTGGAACATTCCTGAAGCGAAGTTCAAGGTACCACAAACTCCAGACATTTCATTCCACCCACCTCTTGCTTAAGGAAGCATGAATCTCTTTAGTGTCTCTTCTAATTCAAGATGTCCGAGAGGTGTTCCTGTTTTTTTTTCCCCAGACCACAGTACATTCTGGGCACAGTGCTGGTAAGTTTAACTTTCTCTATTATTCTCCAAGAGCAAAGCAAGAGATATACACTGTAGCCAGTTCTGATTTACTTTGCTTATCTTTTTTTTAAGAAAGGAAATGATTTTTTTCTCACATTAATGCTGTTAGACTGTTAATTATCTCTTCCTTCACCATCACACTTTTTAAAGTCTAGTTTTCATAAAAGGTTACATCCTCAATGCCTTTTCATTCTTTGACCCCCCTGCATGTAATTTTTGCTCTTTCTCTACTGAACTTATTCATCCTACATATAAAATCCAATAATTTGTTGTCAGCCTTGTTCTTCTTGATCTTTCTGCAAGATTTTTTTGGTGACCCTTTCTTAACTCTTGACTTCCTAAATGTCTTCCTGATACTTCCTCTGAATGTTTGGGTGATTCCCCTTTTTGCCTGTTATGAAGAATGTTGCTATGAATATTCACATACAAGTTTCAGTGTGAATACATGTTTTCAGTTACTTGGGAATATATCTAGGCAAAGAATTTTTGGATTATATGTAAACTGTATCTTTAACATTTTAAGAACCTGCTATATGATTTCTTAAAGAGGATGGAAGATTTTATATTCTTTTTCTCAAATTTATTTTATTTTACATCATTGTCTACCTGGGTTCTACTACCTTATTACTCATGCACCACCATCTCAATCTTTTGTGACCATCCCACCCCCACCTCTCTCTTGCTCTGTGTTTCAGTTCTACTGATAATTTTAAATTTTTCTTGTCTATTTATTTGTTTTCCCTATAACCCTATATAGGTGAGACCATTCAGTATTTTTCTTTTTCTTTCTGGTTTATTTCTGCTAGCATGATTTCTTCTAGTTCCATCCATGTTGCCATGAATCACATAAGTTTGTCTTTTTTGAATGATGAATAATATTCCATTGTGTACATAGATCACAGCTTTTTGACCCATTTATCTATTTTGAGACATTTGGGTTATTTCCAAATCCTGGCTATTATAAATAGTTCTGCATTAAACATCTGAGTACAGGTGTCCTATTGGATTAGAGTTTTTGTAACCTTTGGGTAGATTCCTAGAAATGGAGCAAATGATATTTCCATTTTCAGTAGTTTAAGGATCCTCCACACAGCTCTCCATAGTGGCTGGACCACTTTGCATTTCCACTAGTAGTATAAAAGTATCCCTTTCTCTGCACATCCATGCTGGCATTTGTTGTTACCCATTTTTTTTTTTAATATGGGCCATTCTTACTGGTGTAAGAATTTACTCATTGTAGTTTGGTTTACATTTCCCTATGAGTGACAGATCATTTATTCATATGCTTATTGGCCATTTGTATTTCCTGTTTTGAGATTTGTCTTTTTAGCTCTTCTCGTCATTTTTTGATTGGAATTTTTGCTTTATTTTTGCTAAGTTGTGTGAGTTCTTTGTGGATCTTTGTTACTGACCCTTATCCCGGGTACGGAGGGCAAAAATTTTTTCCTATTAGGTTGGGTCTCTTTTTGTTTTTGTTATTGTCTCTTTTGCTATACAGAAGCTTTTTAGTTTGATGTAGTCTCAGCTGTTTATATTTTCCTTTATTTTTTTAGCATCTGTAGATGTGTCCTGAAAGAGATTTCTGAAGTGTAAATCTTGGAGTGTTTTGCCCATATTTTCTTCTATGTATTTTATGATTTCAAGTCTTACATCCAAGTTTTTTATCCATTTTGAGTTGGTTTTTGTACATTGTGTGAGGGAGTGGTCTAGATTCATTTTTTGGCATGTAACAATCCAGTTTTCTCAGCACCATTTATTGAAGTGACTATCCTTGTTCAATTGTGTGGTTTTAGCCTCCTTGTCAAAAATTAGTTGACCATACATGTGTGGCTTTATTTTTTGGCATTCCATTCTGTTCCATTGGTCTATGTATCTGTTTTTATTCCATTATCATGCTGTTTTAATTATTATGGCTTTGTAATATAATTTGAAGTTTGGGAGTGAAATACCTCCACTTCCTTTTTTTGGTCAAGAGTGCTTTGGCTATTTGTAGTCTTTTATTGTTCCATGTGAATTTCAGTAATTTTTGCTCTATCTTTTTAAAGAATGGCATTGCAATTTTTACTAGGGTAGCTAGATTTTGGAAAGATGGCCATTTTGATGTTAGTTTTTCCAATCCATGAGCAGGGAATGTTGTTCCATTTCTTTAAGTCTTCCTGTATTTCTTCTAACAATGTTTTACAGTTTTCTTGTAATATGTTATATCCCAACCAGAAATGTATAAATCTAATTTTTCCAATCTTTATGGGTATTTGTCATATATATACACACATATATATGTACATACACATATATACACTCATAGACAACTTTAGCATACCTCTTAATTTTTGAAACCTGACATCTGAAATATTATAATTTGACAGTTCTAGAAATCAGATTCTCCCTTCACCCATGGTTTTTTAGCTTGCTGTGATTCTATCTTTAGTGACTCTTTTGAGCAAAATTTTGTAAAATTTGTATTCTTAGTCATGTGATACCACTAAAGTCTCAGTTCTGTTGACTTAAAGGTCAGCTAAGGCTTAGATGAGGGCTTGCTTATACATCTGGAGCACAAATTCTCCCAGTCTGTACAGATGTGCACTGAATCAAAGTATTAGAGGACACCAACACTTAGCCTAATTTCAACCCTGCCCTTCTCTTCTTGAGTGCAGTTATTAAAGGTCAGAAAGAAGTGAGAACTTAGGGTTTTCTTAGGTCTTTGCTGAGTATGTACATAGCTTTGGGCATGCGAGTAGTTCTAGATTCCCAGGAATATGTTGGAACTTTTCAAGGTCTTTCTTCTCCAAAGCATCTCATTTCCTAACTTGCCCTCCCAAGTGTGTTTTTTAGCAAGTCTAGTTATTACAACTCTTATACATTGCCTAGGACTTTAAAAAATGTCTGTAAATATTTTCAACAGATGCCCTCCCCCCAACACACACACACACACACACACACACACACACACACACACACACACATACATTCATTGCAGTTGTAAGGCTGAATAAATTTGACTTAGATGAGTTACTAGATGAGAACTTTGAACAGTTCTCCAAGGGAGCCACTGGACAGATGAACCAGTGACAGTTATTTGCAAATGAGATCTTTTCTGCTCCCCCAGTTTCTGACCCTGGCATTGAGGATGTGGGCAGCAATTTTTAAGATTGCCATGAAACTGAGTAACAGGGCATGGGACTAGTGTATCTGATGTATCATGAAGTTGAACATTTTTACTAATACTTAGCTTAAAAAAAATAAGTGTATCCCACTTGCCACAATTTGTGGTTAGTTTTCAGTCTATAAAAGTTGATTTTGACAGGCTTTTAAAAATCATATTTTTAGTTGCTCTTATGGAAAAATACACATTGAGTTCCTTATTCCACAATCTTTACTGACATAATCACTTATCAATAGTTTTAATATCTATACTAATTTCAATAAAATATATTAGTTTGTGATATTTTCATTTGAAAGTATACTTTTTTATATAGCCTCTTATTTCAAGAATACTGATCGACATAAAGCAGATTTAAGGAATACCTTGGCATTTAATGTAACAATTTTTGACAGGGTCAAACAGTTTTAATTTTGTTTATGCCTTTAAGTTTATGCTCATGCAATTTCTTAAATTGCATATATTAAATTATATGACTGGAGACTAAATAAACTGGAGTTAATTCACCTAGGAAAACTAGTAATGCTTTCTTTCACTTATTCATGTCTACTTTTCTGCTTACATTTAAATACCTAGTCCATTAGGTATAGCTATCAGGATGGCCCTTATGGCAGGTAAAATACTAGATGATGACGTGATTTTATGTTATCGTTATTGACAGTTGTCTTAAGCAGCTGGAGGTAACAGAATTGCCAGAAAGAGCTATATTTCATTACCTTAGAACCTATAAGAACTGCCTTCCAAATATTTCTCATTTAGCTATCTTAAAAATGAATATTAAAAGTTACTTTTACCCAGTGCCGGGACAGGCCATACCCTGGATATGTTGGAAGTGAATCCTCTTACCCACACTGTCCAGAACTTAATTCAAGCTGCTGTTCACTGTGTCCAAATTTTCTGCATCTCTCTTCCTGTTTCCATCTTTAAATCCTAATCTGGGGGCTAAGAAACTTGAATTTTTATCTCCTGCCTTCCTTCTTAGAAAATAATCTCTCCTCTACCTTCCAGAATGGCCCATTACTCAGATTCTAACTTTTGAATCCTTTGCATCTGTGGTAGCTATTATAAAGTCAGAGTGACTGGGAACAGTATGGTCTAGAGTGAGACAATCCAAGTGACAATCTGAACTTCACTACTGCTGTGCAAATGTAGACAGCTACTTCATTTACCTTTTTAAGCCTCAGTTTCCTCAACTATAATATGAAGCTAATAATGGTGAGATGTGAGAACTAAATTAAAAATGTAGACAGAGATGTAAGAACAAAATAAAAAAATGCTAAGCACAGTAAGCATTACTAAGCACACTAAGCACAGTAGCATATATTTAGTATTTCATATTTGCTGGGGTATTTTTTTTTTTTTTAGTATTCTTGTTATTCATGACTCACTGTGACTTTTGGGTCTTTCTGTGTTTTTGTTTAATTCAATATAAATTGGCATAATTTGCATTAAATTTAAGGCTACATTCACTTTATCTAATCCTTAGTTCAGGTCGGTATCTTATGCTGTGTACTCCAATGGATCCACACTCTTTCTTACAGAACACTATCTCACTGTTTTTTTTTTAATCATTATAGAATTAAGTTCTGTTTTCTCCCCTAAACCTTAAGTTACATCAAAGTGACCATAGTTTGTTTATAATGTTACCTTCCATAACATTACATAGTATCCATGACAAGATAAAAATGAATCAAAACATTTGCTTTTACTTAAATAAATAATTATTATGAATATTATGCTGAAGCTAATATAGCCTATTTGCCACAGTCTTCTTTTTTTACTTTGAGTTTCTATCTTTTAAACCATGCTAGGTCTAAGTCTTTATAAAGTAAGCTCTTTAAACAGCAGGAACTGTATATATATATATATATATATATATATATATATATATATATACTACATAGAGATATACAAGTTGTATATATGTATATATATATCATCTATATAGACATAGATATAGGTCACTGTAGATAGATATGTATAATTATCTTTCATAGTATATTGGTATCTCCCACCAATACAAAATAGGCATTGAGTGAATGAATGAGCAGGAAAAATGTTATTGATCTTATTAATTCTATAATCCTGGAATTATTGAAGTTCAAGCTGCATGAAGAACTAAGAGGATCAAGTGGAAAATTTGCTGTGAGAGGAGGGAGGGTATGTATCTTACCTAGAAGATAACTCTAAAGAACCTTATATACTCTTTTTTTTTAGTAGAAGGTTTTAGAATTCAGCAAACAAATTAGTTCTTGATGAAAATTAATTTCAATTTATCTTGTGAGCTTGAGTCATCACTTTGCCTTGTAAATATTTACAATTCTCCTATTAACTATGCATCCCCCTGACATTTACACTTTATTCATAAGCAGCCACTATTATGGCCTATAATTGCTAATAAAGATGGGTAAATGCACTGCAGGTTGGGGTCACCACATCACTATGGAAATGACAGTTTTTCCTGCCCCTTGTGAGCAGGAACTTTTGCCTCACTCTGGTCTACTCTGAGGCAACTTGCCTTTTCAGAGATGGAAGGTGATTTCCAGAAAGTTCCATGTGAAATTGAATGAAATAGAAGAGTCAATTGAGTCCCCTGCTGCTCTGTGAACCAGAATATTTGATACCATGTCAACAAGGAGAGAGTAAGCTCATCCATGAGGCAGAGACCCAGGTACTTATGCGCAAAACTAGTTCATTCTGATATTGTGGTTGTCTGAGGACCTAACAAAGAATTAAACCTTTTGTCTGATTTCTCAACCAGTAGACCAGCATTTTGTTAGGGTCTTGCTCCATGAACATTGGGGAAATCAACTTCCCTTTGGGGTATCTTAATGTAGTTTCTATGTAAATGTATGCATCAGTGTAAATAAAAGTTACATGGGGGATTTGAATAGTCAAGATTCATTCTATAAATTGGCTTGCATTTCTATTTTTCCCTTCCTTATACCCATTTTCTTAAAGTTGCATAGTCACACAAAATGCATCCTGTTCCAAATTGAAACTGTTGTGTTTTCAGTTTCATGCTGAACTGTGTGTACTTACTGGGTCAGTAAATAACTCCTTGTCAAGCTATGTGATCAGATAGCTAAGAAATAGTTCTGAAGAAATTGAGAATATAATTAAAGAAAAACAGGCATCTATCTGTCAACAAACTCTATTTGCTGATCACATTTGTAAATATTAGCATGGTGATAAAGCTGGAAGCATAATGGAAGACAAAGTGCCTGCTCCCAGGGAATTGATGGAGTGGGAAAAGCAGAAAAGAAAAGTAGGAATGACAGCTTGTGAGTATTCCAGTACTTAAGAGACAGTACAGTGAGTCACAGAACTCACAGAGGGTGGCAAGGACCCCACCTCCCATGATCTCCCTCCCTAAATACATATTTATGACCATTTTGTATACAATTGGATTTCTTCGCTCCTTATCTCTTGTTCTCTCTCTAAATTCTACTCTAATATGCCTACTAAAAGATATTTGAGAAGTAATTCTGTCAAAATTTCAAAAATTAGTCTAAAAATTTATAAAAAAATTAAACAAATGCAAAGGGTGTAGTTTTCAACATAAAACAAATATAGGCATTTAGAATAAAGCAGTTAATACTTTTAAATATTTTAGATGTATTCAAGGGAACTTTAATATATAATTTTAATATCTAAATTTACTTTCCTTCTCCCCCTGCCAACACATACAACACACCATCCTGCTACTTCCTCCAGGATGATCCAGCCAAGTCTGAAGAATGCAGTCCAATGGGACTCTTTCTCAGACTCTACACATCCTCTGAGGTACCCAGCACCTATGTACTAGAACTTGGCTAAACACTTTCCATGTATCATCTCACTTAATCTTCAGCAACCTTCTGGGGTAGGTGGGATTATTTGCCTTCTACTTTGAAGAAAATGGGGTCATGAGAAGGTATTTAAATCCAGGTTTTTCTGACTTCATATTCTTCATACTCTATACTCTTAACTTCATCTTTAGAATTCACTGCAACCAAGGGACTTTAGTTTTAAAATCTGTGTGGAATATCTCAAGAAGAATGTTTAACTCTCAGCACTGTTTCTATTGTTCCTTATTCTCCTACCTGCTTTGTTTTCCTGTGCAGCACTTTACTTTTTTATTATAAGGCTCCCCAACCCCGACTCCAGAACAAAATTTTCAGGAGTGCAGAAATTTTGTTGGTTTTGTTCACTGATCTTTTCTTAGTGCTTAAGAGAGAACCTTAAATACAATAAGTGCTGAGTAAACACTCAATTGGTAAAGAAGGAGGCTTTCTGCTCCACAGGATTTAAGATTGTTGGGGAACCTAGGGATACTACTGGTTGATACGTACTCCAGTCAATCTTCCTGGCTTCTACTATAAACAGAGTATAGGTCTACAATCTAGTACTGAATTTGGAATTAAGGATTTTTTACATGACTTCAGAATAAAAAGAAAAAGGATCTCATCAGACACCTAAAGTGTGTGCTGTGAAATAGTGTAACCATAAACTATATTTACATCCTCCACAGAATCAGGTAGCTTTGTTGTAGGGCTGTGGTAGCATGCTTTATTGAACCATAGAAGCCTATTGTTAATGGA
This sequence comes from Uropsilus gracilis, assembly GCA_004024945.1. Classification (NCBI taxonomy): domain Eukaryota; kingdom Metazoa; phylum Chordata; class Mammalia; order Eulipotyphla; family Talpidae; genus Uropsilus; species Uropsilus gracilis. The sequence goes on along the minus strand of PVHY01002162.1, from coordinate 42,299 downwards.
GGCTGAATACATCAGGACTTGTTGAGAAGAATGGTGGTGGAAGCCTCCCAGGGCTGAAGTCCCCAGGGCTGAAGAGCCCCACCATAAAGTTCAGGGAGTATGTCCTTCCTGGGCAACCGCAGCTGGGTAAGTCTGATCAAAGGATAGGGTAGAGTGTAGATGCCTATCTGGGGGCAGAATGAGCACTGAGAGTGGCATGGGAACTGCAGAACTTTCTAGAGGGAAATGCATCTTACGGAAGAAAGCCAGGCATGATGAGCTTGACCTGATGACAAGTTTTATCTGTTGGAGGGAATGTTTTCTTTTATCCAAAAGAGACCAAAATACTTATACAAAGGGACACCTGTACTCAAATGTTTATTGCAACACTATTTATAATTGCAAGGACATAGAAACAACCCTTCCAAAACAGATGAAGAGATGAAAAAGATGTGGTATATATACACAATGTAATATTACCCATCAATTAAAAATGACAAATTTTATGTATTTCACATAACATGGATGTACTTAGAAGAAATAATATTAGCAGAAAGACACAGAAACCAAATGACTTCATTAATATATGGGCTATAGAAAAAACAAAACAAAACATCAGGAGGAAAAATCAAAACAAGCTAACAACCAAACTAAAGTACACAATGGGGGTGGAGGGAAGGGTGGGAGTGGTCTGGGAGGGGAGGTGATGGGAGAAACCCAGGGAATACAAAGATGTGAAATATATATATTAATTAAATTATTTATAAAAAAAGTATTCTTTTATCATTTGAATCTGTTGTTTCCTTGCTTCTTTGTACAATGAGTGATCTGAATCTGAACATTTGCATTTTTGTTTAGGAGACATCGGATCATTTTTACATTTTTTATTTGAATAGGCAGTTACTATAGGTTTACCATACAGGTCATACTCTACACATCTTGGGGGATGTCATTCCAATGAGAATTATTTTCAGAGCCTTTTTCATGTAATTTTGGTTTTCTGGATTTGCTTTCTGCCTCTGTAGCCCCCTCTAGTTGGAATAAGTGAAAAGAGCTTCCCCAGGCTGAGCTGCCTTGTGTTTTTTGGAGAGCAGGGAGTTTTCAGGCTGCAGAGTTGGAAGCACTTCCTAGTCAAGGTGTTTGTTATGACAGAATCTACCTTACTCCTGTCAAGTAGCCACTCTTGGTAGGAGAGAGACAAGGAGTCCATGGACTAGTATGAAAGGAATCTAACCAGTGATTGTTAGGGCAACATTCAGCTGGTCTACTTTGTTTCTGTAGGATATGCCTGGAATTGTTGCAAGACTCATGCTCAATTTGGAGGAAGAATAAGACCTTGACTACTTTAAATCACTCCAGTAAATGCTAAAAAAGGCAAGGCCTAGATTACCTTCTGCTAGGCAGGGAGTCATAAGATGCCCTGCCATTGTTTTCCCTTAGGTTCTGTGGTCCCTAACCAATTCAGCTCTCCTCTCTACCCTGTAAAGTTTTCTTTTAGGTGTCTCTTGTTTATTTCCAAGTCTAATAACCAAGATTACCAGGGAAGACAGGGAAATACAAATCTACCCCATATTGCCCAGAATAGAAGGTCTCTGTACATTTTGATATAGGTACGAGAACTCTCTAAGAGGTACAAAAATAACTGTTTTTCCTGGGGAAGGAAAATGGTAGATATAAACTATGAGATACATTTTTGTATATTTGCTGGCATTTCTCATTTTAATCAGGTGAATACATTATTCAAAAATATATTCAAAAATAAAATGTAAAATCAGAAAGAATTCTATCAACCTTGTTTTCAAGAGTACAACCTAGGATTACATAATATATGATTACATAAACCATAAATCCTATTAGAGATTTTGGGTTAGATGGCAGATTTGTAAAGACTTCATCCTTAACTCCCCCCTACATATCCATCTAGAGGTGGACATATCCATCTAGAGGTGGATGAATTCAACAAATGGTGATCTTATAAAATTCTCTAATTTTAATTCACTATATTGTGAATGATTTGATCTAGCTCCCTGAATATAAGAATAATATCCTCAGTGGACTTTAAACCTGCTCATACATTTTGAATAACTTGCAGAATACAAATGTGCAATTTAGATACAAGTAGATGCTTTTGACAGCATACTAGTATCCTAATCAGCTGAAAAAAATAATGTTTGTATGACATTAACAGAAAATTAATAGCAAGATGATGATTACATGAAAAGACTTTGGGTTGTTATTACTGAATTTGCAAATAACCCAGCATAATTAATGCAGTAATTAGTATATGACCTGAAGTTTTAGTTTAAAAAGTTAATAAAGGCAATTAAAAGTTATATTTGTCTCTACAATATTTGTCTTTATAAAGTGGTTTGAAAATGTACAAGGCAGTTAGATTTTTTTCCCTCATTTTGGGAAACATCTTTGCAAGTATTCAGCTTACAGTGCATTGCTTTGTTTCCCAATGTCTACTCCTAGAACAGTATCTCAGCACCAAGTCTTAAGAGTCAAGACTGGTGATCCTAGTCAAGTATCTTCACACACACACACACACACACACACACACACACACACACACACACGAGGGAGGGGAGGGGTGTTGAGTAGTTCTCAGGCACATTCCTGGATAGCTCTCTCACACAACAAAACTGCAACCACTTTCTGTTTCTCTATCACCTCAACTAAAATATAAACCAGGGGACTATTACTGACTTTAGTCAAACCCTACCATTTTCACAGAATTTTTGGACCCAAATGACAATTTCACCATGGTCATTTATTCTTCATCACATTTCTTGACAGTATTTCAGGTGGCACAATTTACCACATGATGAAGATTTTACTCCAAAGCCAAAAGCCAATGAGCTAGACAACAATTGATAAATATTACTTGGTGGGCAAGAGATTTAGAAAAAAGTGGTGAGTAAGAGATTTAGAAAAAGTTAGAGCTGAATTCCTACCTTCATTCTTCTATGTTAAATTCCAAATGGAATGAAGATTTAACATAAAAGCAAAACTTATGCACAGTGAAATTAAAAAAAAAAAAGAACAAAAAGACAGTCTGCTGAATGGAAGAAATTATTTGTACGTCATCCAATTGGTAAGAGATTATTATGCAAGCTATATAAAGAACTCATGCAACTCAAAACCAAGAAAATCCAATGGAAAAATGGGCAGATTTCAATAGAAGAGGTCATACAGATGATAAACAGGCATATAAAAGAAAAGTGCTCATCATCACTTCCTCTTAGGGAAATGCAAATCCAAGCCACAATGAGATATTATCTCACATCTGTGAGAATGACATACATCAAAAAGACAGCTAACAGTGAGAGTTCGCAAGATTATGGAGAAAAAGGAGCTCTTAAACACTGTTAGTGGGAGTATAAATTGGTGCAACCATTTTTGGAAAACAGCATGGGGTGGCTACAAAAAACTAAAAGTAGCACTAACATATGATTCACCAATCCCACTTCAGGGTCTATCTGAAGAATATGAAATACCAACTTGAAGAGTTACATGCACCACAATGTTTATTGTAGCATTATTTATAATAGCTAAGATATTATTTACAATATGTTAAATAATATACAATACTACAATGCATATATAAATAAGAATTATTTATAATAAACTAAGATATAGGAGATATGGCCTATATACATAATAGGATATTATGTATTTTCTATATGCATCAAAATGGAAAGTACTTGAGGTTATGGGAAGCAAATTAAGTCAGGAGAAAGAAAATATTGATTTTGCTTATGAAGAAAATATAAGGTTATAGAAGCCAATAAATGAACAAGACCAAATAAAAATTAATGAAATCTACATTAGAACTGAAGTAGCAGAGGAAAAGAAAGGAGAAGAGGATAATCATGAAGTAAGAATGATGGGGGGGTCTAATGGATGGTGATAGCTGTGTGTTTGTTTGTTTTGATAAACTGATATATTCCTCAAAAAAGAAAAAAAGAAATGTATTAAATGAATACATAGGTTAATATTTTTAATATTTTTCATTGGGAAAGACTTTTTAACTGTAACATAAAACAAAATCCATAAAGGAAATGACAAATTTTCCTATTTTAAAATTCAATACCTTGTGCATTTAAAAAGTCTAAGTTTTAAAAACCTAATTTAGGGTAAAGTCAAAAATTGAAGAAAATCTGAAAATTCCATTTATAAATTGATTCATTGTTTCCTCTAAAAATACAACTTTATTTCTCAATAAATTAATAATTGATATACTTCATCATGATTTATATACAATATATTAAAGGGAAAAATTAAAAGAGTTTACATGTCAAGATTATCTCATAAAAATTAAATTACAAAATAGTCATAGGCTACAATCATTAAAAATCAGAATATTTAATAACACCAAAATATTTTCATAACAGGACCTTGTCAAAAAGAAAGAATGTAGATTGATCCAATTTAATTTTAAAATGCCTTATCTAGAAGTAAACAAAATATTGAAAATAATTGTCACTAAACAGAATATGGATAAATGTTATTTCAAAATTACCTACACCAGATAATTTTTGTACTTAATACTTTTTTCATTCCTTGAAGTTTTAAAGAAAAAGGTATTTCAATTATTCCCTAAAATAGTTAATTTGGAACTAGATCAGATATGAAAGCCCAAAATTAAAAACTTGGAAAGTATAACATGTAATAATTGTGATGAGTCCCCACTTATTTTTTTAATTTGTCTTCCAGACTAAATGATGTTTAGCATATGAATTAAATCACAAGTGCTGGTCATTCATTCACAGTAATTAATTCATGTTCTCCCTCCCCCTTTAACTCCTCCTCCCCCCTCACCCATTTCTTTTTCTCCCTCTCTCAGCCTCTACTCCCCCCCCTAAACCACTCAGTCCTAGAACACAGGCTACCTGTTCCTGAGAACCAATATTAACAGAGAATCATAAAAAAATTATAATTTCATAAGATCAATGTCATATTTCTCTATTCCTAAATGGTTTTGTTGTACTAGAGAGAACAAATCTTCTATTACTTGATCTTGGCAAGAAGCTTATATCTTTCATTGGAGGTACCTGCCAGTTACCAAAGAGCTATCACTTCTAATACATCATTGAACTTTCTCTGTACCTGTAGGATCGTTTAATTTCTTCACTTGATGCTCCCTTATGCAGACCAAGAATTTCATACAGAGCTTCTCCAGATGTCGACAGAGTTCGCTCTCTTGGGTTAGACAAGTTATGTGCCATTTTCTCAGGCTGCAAAATCAAAAAAGGAAATTAGCCATGAAGGTTGTACATATTGGATCCCACTCTTTAAAAGGGAAGAGAGCTTATTTTAACCTTTGTAGAAAAACAATCTGAAGTATATTTTTGTGCCCCCCCTGCAAAAGGAAAGATAAAGCAGTTATGAAAGCAAAAAATTATAGCTTGGTCAGCTATAGGCAGCCAGGGCTATGGAGCTTGGCTTTGTCCACATGACTGAATAGAAGCAAAATGTTATCTAAATACCTAGTTAACGTAGAATTTTTGGGAATCAATCCTCACAGGTCAGGTATGTATGTACCACACACACACTTAGGTCATAATTGTTATATCTCCCTTTCCAATGTTTTCTAAATTTAGCAAGCAATGGAAATAATCATCCATTTTACTTTGAGTCTGTTGAAATAGTCATTATTAGAGCAAGAACTGCAAAACAACAAAATTAGCTTTTTTAAGGCTCAGAGAAAAATATCCTGATCTTAATCTGGGGAACAGGCTAGGGCTTCTCTGTAGTTGTGGGATGGGTACAAGTTCTACCAGTGATCATGGCTTCTGCACCTGAAAAGGCCTGGCGATCCCAGGTTCAAAGGAACCATTTTGCCTGTGTTTTACCCAAGGGTGCAGAGGTGCAAGCATATCAGAGGCTTCTCTGCATCCATTGCTTAATGTCTCATTGTAAACACCAGATGTTAATGTCTTTGCTTTTATTTTCGGGATAAGAAAGCACACATCCCACAGATATCTTAAGGATTTAGAAATGATGCACATAATGTTAACAGAAAACAGTAAATTAAAAAAGAAAGGTCACTATTTTCATGAACAGTGGCACAATATGCCATTCAGAAAGCACAATGTAGTCAATCCCTTTAAGCTGGGATGTTGACCTAATAGTGACCAACCATTGTCTGTAAATTGAGGGCAAAAATGTGTGATGCTCATGAAGCTATTGTAATAATTAAATGAGTTAATAAATTAAAAACAAAAATGCATGCCAATGGTTACAACAGCATTATTTATAAAATCCAAGAGGTGGAAACAACACAAATGCCTATCAACAATGAATACATTGTGGTTGTACATACAATAGAGTATTATTTAGTCATAAAGAAAAGTGGAATTCTGACACATGCTATAAAATATGAATAAATCTTTGAAATATGCTGAGAAAAATAAGTCAAACATAAAAGGACAGAAATTGTAGACTTTCCTTACATGAGGTATCTTAAGTAAGTAAATTCATAGAAAGAGGAAGTAGAATATAGGTTTCCAGGGGCCGGAGGAAGTGGAAAAGGGGAGTCACTGCTTAATGGGTACAGAATGTCTATTTTGGGATGATGAAAACATTCTGGAAATATACAGTGGTGATGGTTAGAGAACACTGTGGACTTAGTGCCACTGAGTTGTTCGCTTAAAAGGAGTTAAAATGCTGATTTTTGTGTTATATTTTATCACACAGCCAAAGCAACAACAGCAAAACCTACTTAGATTGCTAACTTCTCTGATCAGAAGTTCCTTGAAAATTACTGTCTTTGTCTTGGGTATGGTGTTGTGTAGCAGGCGCTTTGAGAGTGAAAGAATGATCACATCAGGACTTGGGAGATGACATCAGAGCGTGGAGACACTCAGATTCAACACAAGGACACAATACCTTCAGTAGCAGAGCTGGAGACACATCCCGGTAGTAGGTGGCCTTAGGAAGAGTCAATTACCCAGCTCTGCTTCCACCAAGCTAATGATCGGAATGTGGGAGAAAAGTAGAGCCCATTGGATATTGCCATGGGATCACTGTGGGCTTAGAAGTCCCTGAGACCCCACTGTTAGACCCCACGTGGGTGCTTGTGGTCCTATGGCCCTATGGTCTTCAGTTAAGAAAAAAAATTATGGAGAACTTCAGATTCTTTTTGCAAGCCTTTAGCTACTTACGGGGAGAAAATGAAATCAGTCTTGAAGACAGACATCAGATAAAACACCTACTGTAAACTTGAGGTACTGAGACAAAACTCTCCTATCTAAGGGTGCAACTTCACAAGAACAAAAGCTAATCCAATGGCTTGGTTGCATTGTCCTCTCCCCAATATGTTTTGCTTGAAAATTGAGCCCCCAGAAGCCAGACGAGCCTCTTCCCAAATCCTTGTCAAGCAAAGACAAGAGAAGAGCAATCCTGATTTTGTCTGCCACAAATCAAAATGCAACAGATGTTCATACACCTGGCAGCTGCTTTGTAAGTACTGTACTGATTTTCACTGCTGTTCTACCTTACCTTTCTCACCTGTCTATTATAATTTTCCTAGGGAAAGCAGTTCAGGACTTACGGCCATGTCACTCATCCCTGTATTCTAATCCTGCAGCTCAAACTGATCTTGGAACTAGCTGATGATTCATATTTGAAGGAAAAATTGTCTGAGTAACTAACTTTCCTCACTCCTTGCCCGTGTCCTCTTTTCCTGCTATTACCACATACACATGGTCAGGATTCTGAAGCTTTGCCCCACATGCCACTAATGGTTCCCATTAATGGGGGCAATGGGTAGGGTTCTCACAAATGCCATTCACAAGCAATGCCTTGAATGAATGTGCTTTGAAAAGCAGTGATGTTGGTGTGGGTTGGTGGACAACAATTTAGGTCATAGTCAACCTACTTATTTCTCTGAGACATTAAAATGTCACTGGGTAGTAAAATCCCCAAAATCTCTAAGATTATATCAACATAATGATTCAAATCTTAGGGCTATATAATATAGAGGTAGAGGTCATCTAAGCCAACTTAACAGTTCCTTTTGGGACATTCTAGCTAGACATCAGTGTAGCAGATGACATTGCTTATGAGCGCCCCTTTTTCTGGGGAATGCCTAGTTTCACACTGCAACACACTTCCTGAAAAGAAGTCAGGAAATCACACTTCCTGAGATTTGCCTCAATTTTTCCTGATTCCAGTGAATAGACCAGGAGTGGATATCTGACCCAAGCTAGATCCATAAATATGTCTTCCCTAAGACATACATGTATATATGTGTATATATATTATATATGTCTTACAAATACTTTTTATAAATAGGTAAGCATATCTATATCTATCTAATCTACCTATCTCTCTTTGAGAGCGGGAGAATCTTAGATGGTAAAACTTATAAAATTTAAAACCAGGACCTTGTTGGTTGGTCTAAAATGAGGGAGACAGAAACTGACCTGTAGAAGCAGTGGCATGAGTGGGAAGAGTTACCCTGGTGGGGTTTCAGTCTCTAGGTTCCAGTTGTTTTCAGGAATCTTACAGCTCAACCCTTCCTGCCATTGAACCAATTTCTGCATTTTTTTTTCTCTTGAGCATGTTTTAAATGGGTCACTGTCAACCAAAATGCCTAAGTGTAATATACTCTTTGGTGAACTAGGATGGTCCTGTGAACACTTGCAAGTTAGGTTACTCCATTGCAGATTTTTCTTAAATCACTGTATCACAGTATCTGTGAATGAATACACTGCACAAATAATGATATACTAAAATACTCAAACCAAACAAATTCAATTGTATAATGTATATATTACTAGCATAAATAGAATCAGAAGTGGTAAATCTGGGTCACGAAGCTTTCATTAAAACCTAATGAAAAATAAAAGTGTGATAGATAATTATCTTTATCTATTTTTTCTATATCCAGTATTCAAAAGAAAGTTTCAGTTTAAGGGAGAAAAATGTTTTCACTCTATCATCCATCTCATGAAACAACAGAGATGTCATGGTTCCCATAAATCAACAGATATCCCTAAAATTAATTTTAACAAAACACAGACTTTTATAATTTTCATAATTATAATTATGAAGTAGTAGAAATACATGTCATATAATTTGAGTATTATGGTCCATAAACAGTTTTGAAGCTTCTGTCATCTTGCTGTCACTGACCCAGGAAAGAGATTTACACTATACTGAAGATAATCTGCTAGAGAGATTATAACATGCATCAGAGATAACCCAATTATCTATATAAAGACTGCGATAATAATCAGATCTATAGAAATATTAAAGATTAATATGGGATACAAAACTATAGTCCAACAATCAAACTAGTGTTTGGGTGAACAGAAAGTTCAAACCAAACAAAAAAGAATTTTCTGGGGGAAAAGGATTATGCTTTGTGCCACCAGAGGCTTAGCATTGTGCCTGGAACATCTCAAGTACATAATAATCACCCGGTGGATAATGAAACAAAAAACAAGTGAATGGGAATGTCAGGGAGAATTTTACAGTAAAAGATGAAACTGAGTTGGTAATAATACTACTACTTGTTCCAGTAGAACTTGACATGTATTTTCTACTATAACCTATAGCCAATATTAATTTTGAATCTATGGTTACTTGTTGGCCAGTGACTGACTCAATCACTTACTAGCAAAATTTGTAATTATATTTATGACAACTATAATAATCCTTAATAATTAGCATGAATCAACCTGAAGGAGGACTGGGTTTGTAGCTTAAAGAGACAGGACAATTCTTACCCCCCCCACCGCCCCCCAAGAAGCATCTTTCAATGCTATTGCAAGTGTGGAAAAAGAAATATGAGGTCCCACTCTCAATATATTATATGCAGTAAATTACTACTATTTCTACTGTTGTATATAATTTTCAGAATTTTTAAATAAACTCCATATAAACTTTGAAGAAAGAAATATGAGGTCATTTGGGGACTGCACACAAGTCCTGGGAGAGAATAGTCCTGGAAATGGCCTGAGATTTGTTCCTCCCCTTAGCCTCATATCCCTCACATCCTCCTCTTCCCATTAGAAAAAGAATGAGGGCAGATTCTATTTCTCAGATAGCTCAAACAGAAAGACTTACATCAGAAAGATGTGGTAGCCAGCTTTTTTTAAAAAAAAATCTCTATTTTCAAATCATCTCTTCACTTAGACATTCCATCACACTGTAACTTAATCTTGCTAAATGAGATCTGCCTGCAGACTTGCTTTATGGTTTGAACTGAATATCCAGAATAAGTTGTTATAGAGTTTATTTTTTGTTTCACCTTTTTTACTCTATACCCAAGTGATTTTCCTTCAGACAGATGACATCTTTGAATTAAAGTACTGAAAAAATTACAACAGCATAGGAACACAAGAGAAAAATGGTTGATAGTTGGTCAATGCTACTTCTACAGACTAAAACCTAAGGCCCCCAAAAGGCAGCAAGATTGATTTCTACTCACCAAGCAACAACAATACACTGGTTTTGCAGTCTCCTTGCTGAACTAGAAGCCATACTCTTCATACGTTATTGATGGAGACAGTATTTAGTTTTAATAGTTTCAATAGAATACATTGAAATACTTAGCTTAAATGTGTGAAAATAAAGCTATGCCCTGAGAACATACTGGTAACAGAGAAATAGCCAAAACATCCCTTAAAAACTCTCCGTAAATAAATTGAAACTAAGTAATAAGGGTCATGCCTTTTTTAATTCCTCACATAAAATATAATTTTATAAATTCTTTCTGTAAGCTTTTGAAGCCTAAGATGTCCATGCAAAATTTAAGTCTTTATTATTTATTTATAATCTCTCATCTATAAGTAATTCAATGGAGAAAAAAGTGTTGTCATGCAAAGTTATTAAGTAATTTAATTTTGATCATCTAGTTCATGATCTTCTGATCTTAAATTATTTTCTAACTACATTAAAATATCGTAATTTCTTAAAGCATTGACCAGTATATAATCATGGGCAAATAACATACAGTTCATATATCTTTTAATAAAAATAATGGAAGAAGTTTCAGAACGCTAGTGATGATGGATTTTAAACCCTATAACTCTGTGATAAATATTTTCATGAAATATTCTTTTCCAACCCATAAAAAACCTCACATATCTGCTATGTGAATTCTGAAAGACAGAAAAAAATCAAATTATACCTTTCTTGATAGAGTCATTAACAGCTGAGAAAACAAATGTGGGCGGAGAGAACAAATCATTAAACACAGCAAAAACACTTTCAAAATGTATTATTGGTGAAACCAGCATGCTTTATCTAGTTTATTCTGTGGTTACTCCACCAAAATTCATCTGATGAATCAAAATTGCCTCTTCAAATAGCATTCTTAAACACATTCAAAATGCTAATACTAAATTTATAAGTAATAATTCTCCCTAGCCTGATGACTTTTTTTTGCTATTAATGAATTATCTCTTAACTGCCCCTATATGAACAGAAACCTGAAGACATGATACCTTGGACATGTTATAAATATAACCCACAATACCTGTTCTTACGACTCCAATTCTGTATTCTCAAACAGAAACAACTTGCTGCTTTCAGCTGGTTTGGAAATAGATTCTCAATAAAATGAAGAAAGGCAATATCGAAAGTCGTTCTATACCTGTTGCACTGTTTCAAAGAAAACGTTTGCTCCTTTCCATAGTTCCCATGTGGGGTGAAACAGGCCAAAGGAGTCAGGTTACTTTTCATTTGTTATTCTATCAGCCAATTGGTTATCCCTCTGGAAAACATAACAAGGAGAGAATAAAACATGTATGACCATAAAGGTTGCTATTACAAGGCATCCAGTGATAACCAAATAGATGCTATGTCTATTTTTCCAAATGCTACTATGAAGCATTTCCACCAGAACTTTCAGTTAAGAAAACAGGCTAATTTTCTGACCTGCAAAGTAGGATCTTTAAATTTTTATTTTCTTTCTGATCTAAGGCTATTGCTTTCAAATTACTGGAATGACCATATAATATGAATAAGGGAGAAACTATTGCTCACTAGATTAATCCAAGTAGTTTCATAATTGAACATTTTTCTCTAATTTTAGTCCAGAAGTAGTGAGTCAGAGTGGTGACTGAAGTGGTTTAAGAGTTAAGTGATCTCTTGTTAAAACAATGCCAGAATGCTCTTACACACTAAAAGGTCACAGCCGGGAGCAGTTGCTAGGATTTCCAGTAAGATCCTATAGACTGAAAACAGGTACAGCTCCTGAATTTGGCACAGTGGAGCTGGGTTCCTGAGGCTGAAGGCAGTTTAACTGTGCTAACTAGCAAGACAGGTAGCAGAGCCTTGGCTATTTTCTGTGAACTTTCCAGAGTTCTCTCACCTCTAGAGCATTAGTTTTTTAGATACAAAAGAATGAAAGGTTATTTTCTGTAGATCCTGATTTCCATTCAGAGTTTAGGAAGAAATGCCTCATCATGCAGAGAAATGGGGGTCAGGCAGGGTTTGGGGTAAAAGGAAAACTATAAACATTTAGAAATATATACCCAAGTACCAGCATGACCCAAGTACCAGCATGACCGTGTTCACTGATAAAATGAAAATAGTTGCTATATTAATATGGTGAATTAATCAACCTTTTTCACATCACCTGCCTCTGGCTACCACCTGTAGCCTATGCAGAAGGCACTCGGAAGTGTGGGCATGGGGAACATGCACCCGTAATTGTGGACACCTGGGCCCAAAGGCATGCGCATGCACATGTGTAAATGTGCACACCTGAGCCTAAATAAAAGCAGGGGTAGCAGCAGCATGAAAACTACTACATACAACTACTATAAGTGGTAGGACTATAGAAGAGGTATGAGAAAGAATGTAAAGATTAAGGGGGCTGGGAAGCTTGGTTCCCTGTCTGCCTCCCAGCCCCACTGCCCAACCCATGCCTGCCTTCTTGCTTGCCAGCCGCCCTGTCTGGTATGCCTGTGTACTCGGTTCCCTGAGAGATCATTAAAGCTTGTAAAATCCACGGAGGGCTCTGGGACTCGCTTCATCTATCCACCCAAATCAATAGTGGGTATGCTTGCTTGAGATTATGGGGTGATTTAAAAAAAAAAATCACAGTTCATGTTTTAGATTCAGCGTACATATTTTTGTAAAAATCTTTGACTTTTATATAATCATTTTCGTTTTACTTTCTAATGTAAATAATTACTATTTAATGTTTTAAAGCATTGCATATACAATGAACTTGAAAAATTATAGCAAAACTTTTGGATGAGGTAGGACTATAGCTATGTTTCAGAGAGAAAAGAGTTTCTTACTCATTTAGTCCTTCAAAAGTCAGTCACCTACTAGTTCAGCCACTGCATTTAAATGCTGTAAGTACACTGGTAAAACTAAACACAGGCTTGTGGGCCATGGTTATAGTCTATAAAAAGAGGTATTAATCAAATTAAGTCATATAAATATAAAATGGTGAGATGTTACAAAGCCATGTAAATTAGCAGAATAGAGGGAGATTTGAGAAAGTTTTCATGAACAAAAGTGACCAAACAGAGAACTGAAAAGTCCTTGAAGAAAGGGTTTCTGGTAGAAGCAAATAAATTCTGGGAAGGTAGAAGAAGGTCACTGGCCCTGAGCTCTTAATTTGGAGCAATAGAAGAGGTGTGATGTATCCCTCATACATAGACGTCAGCACATGCCCACACTTATAAGGATTCTGATACATCATCTAAAGATACAGTCAGAGATTAATGGTTTCATATTCCACTTAAATGGGTGAAAATTTCTAGAACTACAGTTTCAACTGATATTTGGAAAAGGAAATAACTCATAGTAAGCACAAAATGTACTAAAAGTATTGCCAATTAAATCATTCAAGTTTGAAGAGTACAATTTAGATACTATTCTAGGACTGAACCAAAGCCACTTTTTTTGTGAAGTAAAATTTTGGAAAGACAACCCTGTTGTGGGGTGGGGGAGGGATAGATCACATATTAATTTCTCCCCATTATTAATGGGTCTTCACCATTCCCTTATGTGCTCCTAGAAACCTTTTATAGACCCTCTCAATAGTGTGTGGGATTATTGACCATTAGAAATGACCAGCATATCGCTACAGAATCTGCAGCAGGTACGAGGTGATTTTGATTAGATTAAAAAATAATCTTAGCAGTTATAGTCTTTCATTTAAATTTCATATCCCAGCATGGGCAAGGGAATTATTATCGGTATCATTGTTACCATTTATATTAAATTAACCCGTTCTAGGGTATATGAGTATCAGAGATTTTCATGTCCTCTGCCATCAGCCTCTATATTATATTTCAAGAGAAAATTGGTCATTACTATTATGTTTTATAATTTTCTGAAATTAAATAGCACCTGTGGTATTGTACCCTCCCCATGATTGTATACACCTGGGCCCAATGAATGTGCATGTGTGGAGGTATGCACACTTGGACCTAAAGGAGAGGATAAAAGGATGGCATCACTTGAGAGAAAGAGATTTTAGTGGCTGTTTCTTTTGCTGGCTGCTTTTCCCCTGTTGATTATTAAAAGTTATTAAAAGTTCTATGAAGATAATGCCAAGAGCTTCAACATTCTTCTTAGCTTACTTAGAACCAGAGTGAGCCTACCCAGATTGGGATGGTTGCAAAACACCCCTACTTGTTTGTTTTTATTATGACAATATATGGACTCCAAGTCATCATTTTGTAAATTTCATAGTTGTGTGGGCAAGGTTCTTTCTGTTGCATTTGAAAAAGAAAAAGATTGAGGACCTCGCTGCTTAAAATGAAGAGGCTGTTGGCTATCACTCCAACTGTAATGCATTTTAAATACAGAACAATGGCACAAATTCTTAAAATCAACTGTTTAGGTTTCAAAAGAGCAAATTGGTCATTCCTATTATATTTCATAATTTTCTGAAATTAAAGTGTCCCTTTGAATTGGAGATTGCAGAAATAATGGAATTTTAATTTGCCTAGATCTTTATATAGAGAATGTAGGCCCTAGATAGGAACTCTTGCTAGAGTCACTTGGAAAGACTAAGAATTCTGATGAGCAGGCCCCATGCAGACTGTCCCAAAGTTTAAGCTGTCAGAGTGGAGTAGGCTTAGGCACTTTCAAAGGTCTGTGTGTATCTAAAGAGCTTCCCAGGTTAGTGGCACTGTTCACCATTTCCCTCAGTCTGACAGGCAAACTCCTCAGTTAAGTAAAATGGAAAACACCTGCCAAATAAGCAGCTCTCTGGAGGAATTTCCCACTCTCTGTGTTTCCTCAGAAAACATTTACTGAAGATAATGACATCCATGTGATTAAACATAAAATAAAATTTGGCTCCTGTGAACATACTTTAAAATGTTCTGTGGAACCCTCTGCCTGCTTCAGCAGAAAAAAAGAGTAAAGCCATCTGCATAGATTTGAAATCTGAAGCAGCTGTGCAAAAAAACTACCACCTGCAGGTAAAATCAGCCTTTTCAATTCCCACTAATGATCAGAGTTGCCTCATAATGAAGTTTTAAACAATTCTCCAGCCTTTGCATCTCCACAGTGCATACTTTAGAAAGGAAGAGATTAATCCCCAGCATTACCCTCCTTTGTGCATAGAAAGCATCAGTTTATCTTGAGGTGATACATGCCCTCCTCACAATTAAAATTTTTGTCAATTACTATCTCAAACTAAACTAAATTTGTGGTTATTGGAACAGTTCTCACGGACTAAATTCTACAGGACTGCTTCCCAGATAAATCTTCATATTGATTACCTAGTAAACTCTTGATTTAGCTATCATTAACACTTCACATGCTTTATCTGAACATGGAGTATCCAAACACAGTATTCCTATTTCTTAGACTTTGGCAAATGACTTTAAACCTGTGTCTCCTCTGTAAGACAGCAATAAGACCAATTTTTATTTCTCAGGCCTTTTATCAAATGTCTAGTATAGTGTGCCAAGAATGGTACTAGAAACTTTTCTAAGCACAGTTCTAACAATTTCAAGGGTTGAAATTTGGATAATAAAGAGGTTCTACTATCTCTACCCCTAACCATTCTCCCCCAAGTCAGAAATGAATACATTGGAAATTATATATTCAAATTGAGAATTTGAAAGTGCAATCCTGGTAGATATCAAACCATATCTAGAATTCATCAGTAAGTAGCATGAAATCTACAGTGAATGAAAAGTTATTGCCCTATTATGATATAATACAAGACAAATGTGAGACTGTTAAGGGTCTCAGAGGTGGTGATGATGGTGGTAACTGACACATTAGATGATTGCATTGAAATTCTACAAAAGTAAAACATAATCTCATATCGTTATTTTACAGAAGAGAAATATAAAATTGGATAGTCTCATTGACTTGCCCAAGATTATCAGCCAATAAACAATGAACAGACTTTGAAAACAAGCTGACTGACAAGTTCTAACTCACTAGAGCTTTTTTTTTTTTTAAAGAGTTCATATTCGAATTCCAGGGAACTTCTGCTCCTATATTCCCTTGCTTATCAGTCTGTGACTGATCCAGATGGTACATGAATTAAATCTCAAGGGGAAAAAAATAGGATAATGGCTTTAAACAAGGAACTACCAATAAGGACAATCATTAATAAGGCCCTACTGTAGTTTGGTATCAAGGACAATATCTATTTGGTTAAGTAAAAACTCTAAATCTGAGACCCGTTTCGCTGAAAATATTGACAAAACTTGACCCCTGCTAGGAAACATATGTATTTCACAGGTGTTTATTTGACGAAATGTCTGTAAACAGAACTTTGATCCTTGGTTTTGTCAATAGTTCTTCTCTGTTCACATTAGCTCAAGATGTCTCAAGTTAGTCAGCTTTAAAAAAAGGACAAAAACTTTTGTTCAAGGCAAAATCCTTTTCAATAGGGTTTCCAGTACAAATAATAATTGTTCTACATATTGTCATCTAAATGGGCAAGCAGCCTACAAAATCAATGAATACACAGAAACCAAAATAATTTTCGTTCCTATTTGTTTGGTATTTAAGTGGTTTAAGTGGTATAAGAGGACTCACAGACATTTCTCTCTGTAAGGTCCTTTCAAATGAAGCTTCACCCAGTTCAGATAACATGTAATCAAAAGGGAAATTCTAAGGATTTACTCTTGAGATTAATAACTGGGCTAACATCACAGTTATAATTTCCTAAGTGTTTTCACATGTCATATGTACTATACTCAATGCCTATTTTAAGAAAGACAATTGGCTAAAGATGGTGATATTAATTCCCACAAACATGAAAATCAATAAGGGGCAAGTGCTGGAACTATGTACTCTATTTCCAAATTCTGTTCTTTTGCATCCTTATTAAATAAAAAGGCTGGATTGAGCAACAGACTATAAGTAGCACCTTAATAGTGCATGTGGGGTGGCAGCCGGGCCTTCCTGCACTGAGCCACCTCTCCACTTTGTGTGGTGGGTGGAGAGTGACCCCCATCCAGGTGGGCACTCCAATGGGAGGGGCATGGAGGTCTCTGCATCCTGAACTGGATACCCCCGACTGCCCCGCTCAGGTCTGTAGGCTAGGAGGGGGGAGGGGACTATAAAGGTGGCCCCTCTCTTTCACTCTCACCTCAATTAGTCCTCAGAAGGAATGAGAAGAGAACTGATAATCCATTGGACCGATAGAATTGGTGAGGGACCAGAGCAAAATATTGTGCACAAATACAAGCAGATGCAAGAGAAAGAACTGTGAGAAAGACAACGTATAATGGACTGGAGAAATGATCATGGACATCACCTGTCACAGAGTCACACCTAAGGCCACATAATGAGTGGACAAGCCAAAAGCTAAGGACTGATATGCAACTCAAGAAAGCAAGGTGCCCCTTCCCTTTCCATGGGAGAGGAAGGTCACAGAGATGGGGCTGCAGGCCCACACAAAGCTACAATCTGAAGGAGAGGAAATGTCCTGCAAAGTCTTTCAGCAGATGCCCTCCACAACGAGTATCTTCTGTAATGAATGGAATTGATTGAAGACTGTCAACAACAAGAAAATACCAATAAATTCTAAATGAGAATGAATTGCTACCCAGTACAGAGATAAGACTGAACATCTACCAACAAGGCTTGTTATATTCTAGAATCACAGTCCCTCGCCCAAGAAAAAGACATTGCCACAGAAAAAGAAGAGACCAAAGGACTCAACATAGATCAAAAAACAACAAGGAGAGGGGCCGGAGTGAACAGAGGGGTCGTCAACGGGGGTTGGGAGAGGGAGGCTATCCAGTAACTATTTGCTTATACTGTAAAATTTAAAGTATGAATAAAATTAAAATTATTTTAAAAAAAAAGTAGTGCATGTGGCAGAACAAACCCCCAAACAGTCATAGGCCTCAGAGGTAGGACAGTCCTCTGACAGCCTCCTGGATCTACCAGGCCATAAAACCATGGCCTCATACCAATTTCTAGTCTCCCCAGTAGATCTTCAGGAATACTTTTCAATTCACTCATCAGGATAATGGTAATGACCTGGTGTCCTCTTTTATATATATTCTCCCCTCATTCTGTCAATGTTTCCTCTTTCAGTAAACAGCCCATGTCCACTGAACTGCAACCAATCCATTAGCATGGCTTTTGGGCTGCAAGGCTTTCTCTGCCTACCAGGTAAGCAACAGGGTGCTGCTGACTGCATGCCTATGCTAAGGACAGTGTAGCTCTCTGCTGAAGGCGCCCAGAATAGTACACTAAAGTTGAATAGTATCTCTCAGGACAGAGTAGAAACACCTCTTTATGATGACTTGTGTAATCTAAGGCAGATTTTTCTACAAGTGCACACACATATCTATGACTTTCAGGTAAGATGGGTCTAATATTAATGCTATCCCCTCTCTGTAACCCACCTAGGCAGGGCCTCTATCCTACTTGAGCTCTTCTCAGACTTAAGAGAGTCAAAACCAACTCCTCCTGTGGATGTCAGCCCAGCTGACCTTCAAGGGCCCTTACTACCATTGTCAGTCTTCCCACCATCATCCTCAGTGGCTCTACTTCTGCTCTTTCTAGACTCTTCCTCGAGTCACACAAATTATCTGTATTGTTTTAGAAATCATCGAACATTCTACAGACCATCCTTACCAATACCAGAAGGTATTAGTGGAGCTGGTGCAAGACCAGAGACACACAAACAGTTCATCAACTGGCTATTGTCACCAGAGCCTTGGGGACAATTATTAGGACCTCTGCTACCCCTTGACCCTCTTTTGTTGGAGTCTCTTCTCTCAGGGCTCTCCAGTCTCTCAGGACCAAACCTCACCTCCAGGTCATAAGTGAAATAATCTCATGGAATCAAGTTAAAAGAACAGGTTCTGAAAGTAACAATCTGGGTCTTTATACAAGGTAACTCTAAGCTAGGACACAGACCAAACCTTCCCACAGAGTTTACCAAAACTGAACAGACTCAGAATGGAGTGGGAGGGTGAACAAGTGCTTCCTCACAAAGGAAACTGCTCCCCTGACCATTTGTGGTCTCCCTGTCCTAGGCCCCAGAGTTTGGACATGCAAGAAGCAGTCTCAACAGCCCTCTCGCACTTATTTAGAGACCTGGGTCTCTCGTCAATGAACAGATAGTCCACTCAGCATTTGTGCTCTCATTAAAAATAAATTATTGGTAAAAGGCGAAAGATTTATGTGATCTGAAGAGAAACTGAGGAAAAGTCAAAACAAGCTTAAGCACCAAACTGAAGTGCACAACTTTGAGCAGGAGGGAAAGGGGTGGGGGGAAGGAGTGGAGGGGAGGGGGGGGTAAATCCCTGGGATTACAAAGTTGTGAAATTTATATATAAATAAACTTTTTTTTAATTTTTAAAAAATAATTAAATAAATTATTGGGACTCAGGATTTCAGCAAAATGGAGACAAGTTATTCAAATGACTGCATCGCCCTCTGGTGTTCAAAAAGAAATGAACTGTAAACACGAGTCAACTTCAAGCTATTTTTCAAGTCAAATCAATCTTGATTATCCGTATCCCTCTCTCCCCTGCCACCTGAGAATCTGAGAATTATCAAGAAAAACACAAAACATCTGGGTGGTGTAAAGCCATGTCTAGAAGGGACACCACCCTTTTGCTGCATTCTTCTGAAGCTGAAGTTTTGCAACAGTGTTGAATAACTAGTCAGTTGGGGCATTTAAATTATAACCTTATGAACATCTGCTTTTGAAGTTTCTGTTTGAAGGGAGAAACTTTAAGGCGATTGTTGAATTTTTGAGGTCTCAAATCCATCCACACACTGACTGGGCTAGGACTTAAGATTTGAGAGATCCAGCCAGCAAATTGCCAGACTGTGAATAAATGCTGCTGGCTGCTGTTAGGGAAGGCAAAGATCAAGAGACAGCCCCGCCTCTCTCCTGCACACTGCGGAGATCCCCAAATGACAGGTCTTAGTCATGTTTTTCTTGGCCAACAGGGTGGGGTAAGTTTTATTTAAAGGCAGACACACATTCCAGTCTGAAGTTCTTCCCCCATGTCACTCTCAAGAACTCTAACCCAAGTAGTATGAGCTTACAACCTCTGGCTATCACCTAGAAGAAGAGGCAAAGGATCTTGAAGCTTCAAGCATAATGCACAATAATATGAGGCAGCTAAGGAGGAACACCAGATGATGGCATAGAAAATATGTGTTGGAGAAAGTAGGAGACGGGCAGCCAAAGCATAGGGAACAGGGAAAGGGACTGAAAAATCCTATTTTCAGACCATATTCTCTCAAGACCCTAACATCAGTTCTCACTTTCTCCATCCCAAGTCCTTTCTCCAACCTTGGATCCTTCGGCCTCCACATAATTGTCCCAGTCAACACCCTCTCCTTCATGACTCTTCACTCTACTTATATAGCTGGATGTCCTCCAGATCTTAAACATTGAGTGCCACCATCACGCTCTACTCACCACTGTCTACCTTGCCAGCTAACTCCCCTGTACACATGATACTTCCATGTCACTAATACCAACTCCCCAAATTTATCAGCTATATTCCTTTTTCAACATGGCCAACTAAGACTGGTGGTATTGCCATTATAACTACTCCCTTATAATTATTCCCAACTCCTTCCACCATCCCTGCCAACATTCAGTTGTACATCCACCTATGAGTAAATATTATCATCACAGACTTACGATCTCCAGTTCCTGCTGGAGCTTCAGCCCTGCCTCATATCCTTCTATATGTCTTGGAGGCCCCTCATCCTTTTGCTATTCTCTAGCATTCTCCCAAAACCTCCTATCTTACTTCGAGCACTGTATCTATATATTTATATATGTATATTTTATATAAATATATTTATTTATATTAATTATATTAATATGAAACATATTAATTATATTAAATATAAATTTATATCTATAAATGTATATATCCAAGCTATATATATATTATATACATTGCTTAAAGTAACTATATGTATCCTATGTCACAGGAAAAACGAATACTCTCTCATTGATGACCTTATTTTCACATAGGTTCATTTGACCTACACAACTGGGACAGGTAGGCAGGGGAAATATTCCCATTTTAGCAGTCAAGAATCTGAGGATCACAGTTTCATGTAAACATTATACAATTATTAATAGATCCTGGGCAAATACAGGTTCTCACAATTCCAAGAATTCCAGGTTTAGGATTGAAAGGTGACTTGTCCAAGGATGCCACCAAGTTTTTGGCAGCAAGGATGAGTATACACATCTTTATCCATATTCTTATCCACCTCTAGAGTGTGCTGCCTTCTCAACAATGGCCCTACTGCTCTCAAGGAAACCAAGGTTCACTTACCCTTTATATTTACAAAACATTAAAAAGTAAAATGGTTTTAAAATCAACCAACAGTTTTATGTTCCTTTCTTTTGAGCATTTTAACCACTAACAATTGTTTCCTTGTGCAAATGTTTCTGGATACTGTTTTCAGAGTCTTGGCTGAAACCTCTCTGTTTGCCCTCAGCTCTGGTCATTGGTCCAGAGGCTCTGAAAACAAAGCCACTTTTATTTTCAAAACTGAGCTGGAGGGTCCTGAACCAGGATTTGAACCTGAAACATCACCCCTACAGAGCCCAGCTGCTAACAAGGCACCAATGAGAATCCACTGGGTGAATCTATGAGGACTTATAGACAAACTGATTTTCTGTAAACACATGATTCAAGCCAAAGCCACTTCCTTTGGGAATGGGGGCCATGGTGAGTCATTCACTACAATTCCAGACAGATAGAATCGTGACTCTTTCCTGACCTTCCAATGAAGCATGCGTGAAGAGAATCTACCCTTAAAAAAAAAAAGGGGGGGGGGGAGAGGGCGCAGGGAGGTGACCCTACCCCAGCACTGTATATTTTCACACTTGGAGGCAGATGTGTGAAAGAGATGCTGAACTCTCGTGCTGTCTGGATGTCTGAATATACCTGGTCAGCAAGTATATTCACTCCACTGGCTCTCCTTCCTAGGGCTTGCTGCTTATGGGCCTGTCCCCAGTAGGTCAGAGGTTGTCCCACCCTCATCCCATTAGATGTGACATCTGTGCTGTAGCCAGCAGCACTGGCCTGGGAGACAAGTGACGTGGCTTTCAACTGTGTGAATGTCATACAACATATACCTTCCTAAGTCTCAGATTCCTCCCCTCAAAGACTAGGTTTGCTGTGACTGAAATGAACTCAGCAACACCTCTGACATTCTTATGACAGAGGTCACAGCTGGAGACAAGCCCAGAGCAAGCTGCAGGGAGAGAGGATGAGAGGATTTCCTAAAAAAGATTGGTTTAGGGACTTACCTTCACTGCTGGACAGTTAGCACTGAAAATGGAAATAAGGAGCAGCAACATGTCAGGCTGTGAGTAGCAAACCAAACGAGGGAAAGCCCAGGCCTGTTCCTTGGGTGAATCAGCAGACAGCACACACCTGCAGAATTATTGATTCATGCAGTTTTAAGCTGACTTTATGGGAAGATTTAGGGGAGGGGTAGAACAGGACTGAACTGGCCCACAGGGACATTTTAAGAAATGTAGGCCACTCTCAGGGGTGCTTTAAGAAGGATGTCTCATAGTCCCTGCCTTTAGTTATCCATTGACCCTGTTATCTTCCTTGGTAGAGTGGGGTTGAGAGAATAACATAGGACTTTTTGTGAAAATTAAATGACATTTTCTATGCAAAACACAACACAGCTTTCAATGAAGTGTAGCAACTATCAATGTTCTGTGGATGATCTCAAAGGCAAAAGAAAGCTAAGACCTTGTAGTCATTCCATGTTACACTCTAATTCAACATGTAAAAACAAGAATGAGCCCGCCTCCCTACTGCTGGCCCTGAACTTTGACCAATAGATAACGTCTTTAAGACCTGTCCCAATAAAGGCAGGAGATTCAATATGTGTGGGGAAAACAACAACTGTGCTGGGTGGCATTGACCACAATGCTTAAAAAGATCTTGTCCAAGTCATTTAGATCAAGGTGAGAATGCCATTTACTAGTTTGATGCCTTAGAGGAGTGATTTCAACTCTCCGAACCTCAGTTTCATCATCTCTAAAATACAAAGTTGTTGAATAAATGTCTATGGACAAATGGGAAGAAAACAGTTTCCACTTGGGTTTTTGTGTCAATTAAATAAGATAATTACCAAGTCAGTGCACTTACAGACTATGTGTGATAATTTGACCGGGCTCTGGGATGTCTAGCTAGATAGTTGGTAAAACACTATTCTGTATATCTGGGAAGGTGTTTGGGGATGAGATTAGCATTTGAAGCTGTAAGTCCAGTAAAGCAGATAGTCCTCCCCAGTGTGGGTGAGTCCTATCTGTTAAGTTGAGGGCCTGAATCAAACAAAAAGACTGACCCCTTCTAAAAGCAAGAGAAAATTTCCCCTGACAGACCACTTTGAGTTGTGATATCATTTTCCCTCCCTGCTTTTATACTTTATCTGAAACATTAACTCTTCTTAAGTTTTAAGCCTTCTGGCATTTTAACTGGCACTTCATCATCAGTTCTCACTGTACAGCTTCCAAACTGCACATCTTGGAACATGCCATCACGAGTCCAGGTGTGGGAAAGGAAGAGCAGTGGTGACAAGTGAGAGGCAGAGCTAGGTAAGAGGCAGAGCAGGTTCATCTGGAGATGTGCTGCGTCCTGAACATCAGGGGCCACAAAATGATTAGAGGGGACAGGAAATATGAAATCAGAAGAAACTATGTTCAGTGACTGATCCAGGTAGAAGCAAAGACAGGGGACTAGGGAGATTTTAAAATCTCTTATATCCACTCCATCACTTTAAAAGAGACAGACGGATGCAGAAATCAGCTAGCTAGCTTGGGACAGCATCAAAGGACATGATTTGATGTTTGGTGATGACCTTGGCTCCCAAACAGTAGACACCCAGTAAGGAATGTCATAAAATATGAGGGCCATCAATGACGTGACTGGCAGAAGACTTATCTCTTCATCAAGGATTTTAACTGAAGCCTGAGTTGGAAAGGAAGAAAGGGGTTGACTACAACTCATACCATGACAGGCAATAGATAATAAGATGCCCAATAATTCTTAGAAAAAGAACAGTAGGAACACTGCAGAAACAATATTTGTAGCACAGATGCCTATTCACCAAGATTGACTGAATACCTAGGTACATGTGGAACTATAATGAATAGACTCAAGGGCCTGTAGCCACTAAATGCCCTCTAATGGCAGAGGGTTTAAGAAGTCTTGACCAACCTTGCTGGAAGCTTCATCTCTGAGAAGGAAGAAAAATTCCTGTTTACTCTGAGATTAATTCTATCAGAAGTTAACTGATAACAACCATAAAAGCACGAAAGTGCTAGGCAGACTGGACAGTGGAGATATTTTTGTCTAGTGAAAAAGGAGGAGGACTGGGTGACAGAGAGGGAAGGGTCATCAGACAAAGCTAGAAGAGGTGAAGGGTCTTGGGATCCCTCATTTTTTAAACAATGGGAAAAACGTGACCTGGTAAATTTGAACTGGTAAACTTGAACTCTTAAACTGGTATATTTATGAAGGGTGTGACCAATAGAATGCAGAGGAATGAAGTTGGGGGGATGAGTGATTTTGAAGAATGACAAGATTCTAAACAAGATAACATCGGACGGTTTCTTGCTTCACTCCAAAGGGAGCACGCGCCAGCTAACCAGAGAGACAGTACACCCAGAGACTTCTGTCACTTCAGGTAAAACTGGAACATTTCCTGGACATCAGAGGCCAGCACACTCTGCACCAGAAGGGACATGGAGTAGATTCATGCTTCATTTATCAAGAGGTGGGTGGAAATTCCTGGAGGCTGTGGTCCAGCATGTGAGTCATAGACTCCTTGACTGTCACTCAGCTAGGGGCCCTGGAGAAGGGGAGAGCTAAACAGCATAGAGACATACACCCTTGACTGAGGAGAAACAAAGGTGCAGAGTAGCTGGGAAGCTCCCTGCAGACCAGGTTAATCACTGATTAATAGAACAGAGAGAGTGCACTGCAATGCACTCCCCTCATTCACCCCTGCAGATTGAAACTGACCTCATGAAGTGAACTAAGAGTGCACAGACTTCAGAGTCTCACATCTGGAACCCCATAGGGAAGAGGTATAAGTATGTCACAAATATAAGCCACCAGCACATTCACACCAGCAGCTGAACCCCTGCAAAAATAACTCCCTGACCCCCTTACTCAGCATTGGCAAATATGAGTTTTAGTATATGTGAATACCACCAAAGGTAAAAAGAAAAAAAAAAAAACTACAATAAAATAACATCACCACATATTAGAAAGGCAGACATAGTTCAAAATTTCTAAAAATTACTGTTAGATATTATTTTTTTTAATGGAGAAAACTGAAGCAGCAAAATGGGCAAATAGAAATAAATACAGCTGCACCTGGAGGCCTCAAGGAAATATTTCACAAGAAGAGAACAACTATGCAAAATCCAACTACAAAAACATGGAAGATTATACCATATCTCCTTTAATCACTCATATGTCCCGGGGCACTTAAGTTACTTCCCTATCTCTGTAATTGCAAATAGTGCTTCAAAGAACATAGGAGTGCATATCTACCTTCAAATGAGTGTTTTTTGCATTCTTGGGGTAGATGCCTAAGAATAGAATTGTTGGATCACATGGCATATCTATTTTTAATATTTTGAGGCATCTCCACACTGCTTCCCATAAAGACTGGGCCAATCTGTACTTCCCACCAGCTGTATAGGAGAGTCCTTTTTTTCCCACATATTACCAGTTTCTGGTCTTTTATCCATTTTGAATTGTCTTTTATCGCGTGGGATAGTGGTCTAGTTTCATTCTTCTGTATGTAGTTGTCCAGTTTTCCCACCACCATTCATTAAAGAAACTATCCTACATTCTTAGTTGCTCTGTCATAGCATAACTGTATACATATAGGTGTGGGTTTATTTCTAGACCCTCAATTATATCGCATTGATTTCTGTGTTTTTATTCCAGTATCAGGGTGTTTTAATTACTATGGCTTTATAGTCTAACTTGAAATCCATTCTCTTTCTCTTTGATCAGCATAGATTTTGCTATTTGGGATCTTTTGTGATTCCATATGAATCACAGTAGATTTTGCTCTAGTTCTTTGAAAAATGTCATTGATGCTTTCATTGGGATTGCATTGAATACATTTACTGCATTGGGTAGAGGGCCATTTCGATTATGCTGATTCTTCTAATCCATGAGCATCCAAATCTTTGTGTCTGCTTCTCATTAACAATGTCTCATTATTTCTTTGCATAATCTTCTGTCTACTTTGTAAGGTTTGCTCCTAGGTATTTAACATTTTTGGCATAACTGTAAATAAATTTCATATTTTTTCCTCTTCTATTTCATTGCGTATTGAACTGACTTATGTGTTTTTATATCCTGCCAATTTGCTAAACTGATTTTAATTACTTTTTCAGTGAAACCTTGAGAGTTCTATGTCTATATTATCATGTCACCTGTAAATAATGATAGCTTTATATCTTCTTTCTCAATTTGGAATCCTTTCATATCATTCTCTTATCTAATTGCTCTAGCTAGAACTTCAAATACTTTATTGAATAATAGTAGTGAGTGTGGCCATCTTTGTTTTATACCAAACTAAAGTGGGAAGGTTTTCTGTTTTCAACATTGAAAACATTATGTGTGGGCTGATCATAAATAACTTTTATTACATTAAGGTATATGTCCCTTATGCTCATTTTTTTGAGTTTTTTCATCATGAATGTATGTGGATTTTATCAAGTGCTCTCTCAGTATCTATTGATATGCCCATATGGTTTTTATCTTTCTTTTCATTCATGTGGTGAATTACATTGATTGATTTTCAGATATTGAATCATACTTGTGTGCCTGGTATGAATCCTACTTAGTCGTGGGG
Organism: Uropsilus gracilis; assembly: GCA_004024945.1. Classification (NCBI taxonomy): domain Eukaryota; kingdom Metazoa; phylum Chordata; class Mammalia; order Eulipotyphla; family Talpidae; genus Uropsilus; species Uropsilus gracilis. The sequence continues at coordinate 15,002 of PVHY01002162.1, read as the reverse complement.
CATGACCCTTTAAATAAATTTGGATACATTGCTAGAATTTTAAGGATTTTTGCATCTGTGTTCATTAGGGAGATTGATCTGTAATTTTTTCATTTATGTTGTCTTTGTTTGATTTTGGTATCAGAGTAACATTGCCCTCATAAAGTATTTGGAAGTATTCCCCTTTCTACCAATTTTTAGAAAAATTTGGAAAGATCAGTATTATGAAGCCATCTGGTCCTGGACTTGTTTTTGGGGAGAGTTTTGATTACTGTTTCCTGGCTTGAGATTCACTTCTTCAGGGTTTCAATTTCTTCCCTAGTCAGTCTCACATGATTTTATAACTCTAAGAATTAGCCCATCTCTGCTAGGTTTGTTCACGCATAGTTGTTCATAATAGTTTCTATTATATCCTCTGAATTTTTAAAGTATTTGTTGTGATTTTTCCTGTTTTGTTTTTGATCCTACTTTTTTGAGATTTCTCCCTAATGTTCTTGGTGAGCCTTGCTAGAGGTTTGTCTATTTTATTTGTTTTTAAAGAACCAGCTTTTGATTTCATTGATCTTTTGGACTGTCTTTTTAATTTCTATTTTATGTATTTTTTTATTTTATTATTTCTGTTCTATTTGCTTTGGGATTCTTTTAAATAGTTAACTCATTGTTTTATTTTATTTTGGAATCTGAAAAACAATTATTTATTTTTCAAAATAATTTATATATCTATATTTCACATCTTTGTTTTAGCCCCAGGTTTACCCACCACCTCCCCTCCCTGACTGCTCCCACCCATCACCCCTCCCCCCCCCAGCTGTATACTTTCGTTTGTTTGCTAACTTGCTTTGGCTTTTCCTCCTGGCTTGTTTTTCCTATATCCCATATATTAGTCAAACCATTTGGTTTCTGTTTTTGTTTTCTAATTCCTCAAGTTGAGTAAGAAGACTACTTACTTGAACTCTTTCTTGTTTCCAAATGAGAGGCTGTGTTGTGGTATATTTCTCTCTTAGTCTGCTTTTTCCTGTGTCCTGTAATTTTTAGATAATTTTACACTCATTCTTATTTGTCTTGATTTTATTTCTTCTTTGATTTCCTCATTAATCCAGGAGTTTTAAGTATTGTGGTCAGTCTTTATGTAATAAAGGATTTCCCTGTTTTCTTTTGATTATTGATTTTTAATTTGATGTCTTTATGCTCTGAGAAGATGGTAGGTATGATTTCAATCATTTGTTGACACTTGTTTTGTGTCCTAAAATTTGGTCATTTTAGGACATGTGGTATAATTCTCTATTTTAGATCATTGTATCCCTATTTATTTTCTGTCTGCTTAATCTGTTTATTGGTGATTGTGGGGTATTAAAGTCTCCTACCACAAATGTGTTTTTTTCAATATTTCTCTTTATATTTGGTAGTAGTTGCCTAATGCAACTTAACTTAAGGTGCACCTTAACTTAACTTAAGGTGCACCTTAACTGGGTCATTTACATTGATGAGTGCTCTAGTCATATGACCTTTGTGCCTAACAACAGATGAGTAAATTAAGATGATGTGGTTTATATACACCAGAGAATAGTACTCATCTATAAGAAGAGATAAAATCTGTCATCTACAACAACATGGATGGAATTAGAAGGGATGTTTTTGGTAAAATAAGTCAGAAGGAGAAAGACAAATATCACCCAAGATGATTTCACCCATATGTGGAACCTAATGAAATAAATCAAAGGAACAGACAAAAACAAAACAAAAGTAACTACTGAAATATGACTGCAAAACTGAGGATACCAGGGGTGGGGTGGGAGAGGGATGGAGCAAAGAGAGAATGGATACAATGGATGCTTTTTATTCATGCTTTTTATGGAAATGACATGATAATGTATATTTAAAGAGTTGTGAATCTCTACCCCTAAAACAGGTGCTACAAATGAACTAACTTAATACAATTATAGAAATTAAAGAAAGAAAAGATATGAACCTGAGGACTTAGAATGACAGGAAACAATGACACCTAAAGAGATGTGGAACTTTTACCTGGGCTGGATGACCAAACATAGGGGAGGAGAAACCAGGAAATAGAAAGAACTCTTAATTCAACCCAGAATAATTGGAAATATGACCAGGTCATTGACTAAGATGGGAATCACAAAAGAGAGCAGGTTTGGGGAGGATAATTTGGAACTCATTGACTTTAGTGTGCAAGGTCAGGAAGCCCATGTGCATAATTGAAATCAGATAAAACACTAGTTACAGCATACATGGCGTTGCATATTAATCACCCATTAGAGTTGGTTTCATCTTTCCTGGTATTGGCATATTTCCATGACTTCATTTTTCATAATCCAAAAACTATGTGAATTCTTTGTCTTGCATGAAAGGAAGGAATTTTACAAGTACAGGAGAAATAGATATAAGGTCTATGAAGGGTCTTGAAAAATAGCAGGAAGAAAACTGTGCCACCATCAAAATTTGCACCATCAGAATTTTCCCCAGTTTTGTGACTGTCACAGTTTTGTTTTTTGAACATTAAAAATCCTCTCAAGTCCCAACTCTGCCATGATGGGAAACTTAAATACTTGAGGCAAGTTTACCTTTCCTCTGCACTGAGCCTTAGAGCCTGAAGTCAACATGCAAACACTTTCCACACAGTTGTGCAGTTCCTCCTCTGCTTCTGAACTCTGCAGGTGTTTCTATTGTCTTCCCGACTAAATTCATAATTCTTAAGGGTCACAATTTATGCCAAATATTTCAATTTGTTATTGCCACAGTACCTGGTACATATTAAGAAACACAAATTGGATTAAGTTGACAATACCTCATTTAGGGTAGAAAAGGAGAACAATAAGCACCTTGAAAGGACAGCATAAAAAAATAATACGTTGATTAGAGGAATGAGATAGTATCAGTTTCTAACAGAAAAAGATATATATTCTAACACAGATTATTTCCCCTCTTCTAATGATAAAATCCCTGTCTTCTAAGTGTATTTTAAAGGAGGAAAGAATACTTTTGTTTTAACTATCAAGTTAAGCTGCCTTCTCTGGTTAAAAAGTCTTTTTCTGGGATGAGCTTTTGTTTATAAGCAATATTGGTAGAATAAAGTACAGAAGCTGTCATTTACAGCTAATCATACTAGTGTGCAAACATTGCTCTAAAGGCAAGGGGAGGTCCTGCCTTTCACTTCTTATTTCTCCCTTGTAGGTTGAGATCCACTCATGTGACCATCGATATCTGGGTCACTTACAAAAAGGGTATTCATGACTTAGCTCATGACATAATTCCCTCTTCAGAAGAGGTAGGACAACCCCAAGTAGTGTCAGTGGTCAGATGGTGTGTTTGTCACCTTGTAGGAAAATGTCCGAATGGGAGGTGGAAAGATGGTTGTGTGTCAGCAGATGTTGAATGCAGAAAGGCCTCTTGATTACAGCAGGTCTCCCCAGATGCTCTACTGTAAGCATTTGTCTCTCTACCATCAACATCACTATTTAATATGGAACCTCTGTTATGATCACCGTTTACCCTATAGAGAGTAATGATAGAATGGGACCACAACTCATGACTTTCAATAAAAGGACACAATTAGGGGTAAGAAAGTTAGTGCCTCAAAAGTGGATCTACTTCTTGCCTTGGGAGCAGCATGAAGTATATCTCTGGAGCTTGGTAAAGGCAGTGGAGTGCTTATTTCAAAATCCTGTCCAGGGTTTGAGTCCCTGCTCATTTTCGAGCATTTCAGAGCATACCTTACCCTTTCTGAGATATCCCTGAGACAAAGGGTAAACAGCAGGAGAGCTCCTTCTTGGCCCTGGTGGCACCAATGTCTGTTGGCACTGGGTCACATTCCTTTCTAGACTTCACAGGACTCAGGTTACAAAGGCGTCATTGCACAATTCTTAGGAGAACAGAATGGGGGCTGGGCTGGGCTGGGAAGAGGGAGTGTGCCCTGTGTCAGAGACCCAGGTATGGCCAGGTGCCAAAGCACCCTGAGTTGTGGTAGCAAGAGAGAGACTCAAATATCTCAGAATCTCTAATGAGGTAGTTTCTGTTTTTTTTTTTTACTCTCAAGGCTGCTAAATAAGACGTGTCAGGCTCTATCTTCTTGGGTAATAGGAGGGAAAACATTTCAAAAGTTCACTTGGCATACCTGTGTTTCAGTTGACTGGAGAGATTTGAGACCTCAAAACCCACAATGAAGAATCTGAAACTAAATTCTTTTTATCCCTCTATTTTTCACAAGCTGCAGTTTTCCTCCTGTAGTTTTATGCTGTAGCATGTGTAAAATTACTCAACATATTACACAACTTTCAAAATTAATATGGAAGCTGAAAGATTTTACCATAGTGCTGTTTAAATACTATGTAATAAAAGGAATGTTCTTTCCTGCTGACAATTCATAATTATCTTTTATTAAAGATAACCTATGTAGAAAACCAGAAACATATGGAAGATCCTTATAAGATATGCACTTTTTCAGTTGGTTAGAATAATCCTAATGATCTAAATTATATTTATCACACCTTTGGCAAATGACTGTGAAAATGAGGTCTATATAGTCAACAATTCTTTTTATTTTTAATTTTTCTTTCAGGTGGGTGTTAAACCAATATATTTTCAAGGAATTCAATCAGAAAAAGCTCTAAGTATCTGTGCCCAGGAAGTGCCTGGGCTCAAACTTAATTGATTAACTGGAGATGGAAGATTAATGCAGATTAACTGGAGATGCAAGATATATGTGTGTATATATGTGTGTGTGTGTGTGTGTGTGTGTAACTGGAGATGCAAGAGATATAGAAAACCCTGGACAAGTGCAAGGCAAGAGATATAGAAAACCCTGGACAAGTGCAAGGCAATTCTCAAATTGTCAAGATAATTCCAGATGAATTGTTAGCTCTTAGTATAAGTAAAAAAAAACTCATATAGGAGATATAGTAGATAATTATAGACCAATTACCACAGATATAACAATAGCCGCACACCTATGTTGAAATGTTTACCCATATGTAAATTTACAGAATACATACAACATACACATACATACACATACATACACATATCACACAAAAACACAAGGTGTTTTGGAAAATGCAAGGCCACAAGAAATCTGTATATTTATTATAAAACAAAAAGCTTGTTAACTGCATATATACATGTTTTTCTAAAAATGGATTCCAAATCAAGGTTCAAAGCAAAATAGCCTGTCAATTTACTTGGCTTTATATTCATTGTTATTATATAAGCCATTTGGATGGTGTGTTGGGTGTCTTTTCTTGACCTTAATCATATTGTTTTGTTTGGAACTGTAATGGCTAGGAAAACTTTGGTGAACAGTGCCACCAACATAGAATACTTGAATTTACCAATAAATACATCAAGGAAATAAAGTGAGATCTCTTCACCTTAGAATATTCTAACTTATAGGTAAAAATAGTTCAAATATGAATCAAATAAATTCATTTAGTATGAATAAAGGGCAGGCTAAGAGTGAAAAAAAAAAGGTTAAGTCCTCAATTTAGTTTTATTTCAATGACTTAAGTCAAAATATTTGAACTTTATGTGCTGGTTGCCTCTTCCAGAAATGATAATATTGGAATGGGTAATCTCCACTCTAAATTTTTGTGGTTTGTGACTAACACGATGGTCAAGGAATATTATAGTCAATAAATGTAAATATAGATGAGTGAGGACTTTCTGTGCATTGTAGATGTTATTGTAGGTTAAATCCAAAATTATCTTCAATACTTATAGAATGAACTGGACCAATTAGAATCTAAAAACTGAAGCAATTGGGTTTAAATTTCCAAGGATTTAAGAGATATAATCTAAGTGAAAACCACAGCGCCTTCTCTAGATGGAAGTTGAATATGAGCTAGAGTTAATGTGCAAGTCCATTTGGTTTTTCTCTGATTCCTATAAGTACTTTGGGTCATGAATATTACAATGCACCGATAATTATATATATTTTATATTACTAGTTAAAGCACTGATGCTGCTGCTGAGATTTGTGACATAGTCAAAGCTAAAGAGCACTGAAATTGAGTGCTGTGGATAAGAGTCATTCTCCTCCAACCTGTGTGCTATCATTGGGTCCCTGATGGGTACCTAATCCACTGATGAGGACACTGAATGGTTACTTCTACTCAGGGAACAGAGCAATAAACTGGAATCTTGCAGGTGAATCCCAGTGTGCCTGCCTGAGCAATCTCAGCTCTGGGGTCGCAGTGTACTGAGTCAGGGTCTGGCACTGTACCAGCACTCCACCCTACTGGTAAACAGAACAGCTATTTGCCGCCACACAGAGCCTCTTAGGGCCCCAGAACTCCAGGAAGAAACAAATTTTAGAAGCCAAAACCTCAAGGCAAGGTAAAGAAAACAACTGTCCACATCCCCAGTGATGATTTCGCTGGCGGGAATTCTGTGGAGGGGGAGAAGTTGTAGATGATTCCGGATGAACGGTTTGACTTACTCCCTAAGCAGAAATTTTCTCTGTTTATAAGGGATGGCCTTTTGCCTTTTAAACCTTGAGATTTCAAAACTGAGCTTTAAAATCAACTTCAGTTACTAATCAATAATGCATCTTTTCCTTCTCCCTTAATTTTGTTTGTAGTTTTTGTAATTTTATTAAAATACTTCTTTCTGTTAACTTATTTTTTTTGTTTATTCTTCCCTGTCATTTTGGGGAGAAACTATTAAAACATCTAGATGAAAGAATAAACATCACCAGAGAACCAATGGAGACTACTTTGAAAGTAATGTACACTGATCTCTTGAGGTACTTATGTCTTCTGCATGTTGCCAACAGTGGAGGAGGAGTTGGGGAAGAGGACAATCTTGGAAATGTCTTTGTGGTTTGGCTTCAATTATTAAATCTGACTGTTTCTGGTAGGACCCTCTTTGACCTTTCTTCTGCATATCTGGAACCTTTACATAACCCCCAAAGTATCTGGTGCATAATCTCTGTGCTTATACTGTTATTCTTAAGCCTGGAGACAACTCATCTGTGGTCCTCTCCTTCTGTTCCTTTAGACACTAACAATTTCTATTCTGAACTTAGCAAATGACACGCACCTGAACAAGAGGCATGGCTGGCTGATTCCTTCTAGGTCTGTCAGGTAGCTTCCCACCGCTAGTATACAAAAACTGAATCTCCTTTTACCTTCTCCTGTGTAGCAAAGGTTGAGACTGGTTGGATATTGTGATGTCACAAAGTAGACTACTTGCTTCTCCTGAAGGCCTAGCTAAGACCCTGGTGGCAGCATTTCCTCTCCTGACCATGGAGGAAAGATAGAAGGACCTCCCCTAATCCCTCTGCTATTCAAGGAAGAGTAAGCTATCTCAAGAAAGAACATAAACTGGCTGTGCTATATGGAGGGATCTTGGAAAACTTTCTAGTGGCCACATTCTAGTCTAACTCCCTTATTTTACAGATGAGGAAATTGAGAACTCTTGTGGTTAAGTGGCTAGGCTAAATGTAGTACCCAGGTGTTCTCAATGTTAGTTCGCCCACCCCCAAAATGCACCACAACCTCCATTACCACACTGCTCTACTCTCTATATTTTGTCAACATTTTTTGGTAGTCAACTCATCAGATGTTTTTCAACCTGCACCTATTCATGACATACATGTATCATTTGTATTATGGGTGAAGATCATTTTCCCAACAATTAGAGGTATTAGGAATAGCTCTGATTCTAGCCTGGACTCAGAAATTCAAGACCTTCAGTTTAATACTAGATTAACAAGTAACATAATTTATGAACACATCACATTTTCATTCAAATTTGACAGCAAAAAATAATTCAAAAGTCCAGGATTAATCTTGACTGCAATGCCATGCCAGGTTCTGGTGTTTAGGAAGGAACAATCAATAAAGAGATTCTCATGGAAATTTAGTTTTCTTGTTCACATCTTGCACCTTTTCTAGATATTATTCCTATATGATATTTTTAAAAAATTGTGCTGCATGAGATGACTTGTATCTGTAATGCCAAATAATTGTGCTCTAGGACTCTTTCAAGAGGGAAGCATATATTGCACTTTTATAACACCAACAACTAACATTTTATATCATGCTTTAGCATTTACAAGCCATTTTCACATATATCATTTAATTTAATCTTCACAGCTCAGTGAGGTAAACAGTGTATTATTTTTAGTACAATTTTACGGGTGAGAAAATTATAGCTTTGAGAGGTTGTGACTTGCACAAGATCACAAAGCTAATTAAGTGGAAAAGGTAATATTAACTACAAACCAGATCTTCCAAATAAGCATTTTCCCCACCACAAGGCTTCCCCAGGGCGGGAGGAATTGTTATTTGTCCCAGAACATACTTGAACGCAATTGATTAAGCAAGTCCTGAGTAACAAAGAAAGGTTATAAGCACTGCTAAATGTCTTCATAAAAACTTAAAGAAATGGTTAAAAAACACTGTTTTAAACTTTAAGACAATGTAATTATTTTCCACCCAGAAATCCTACACTTGTGAATTCTTCTAAGGGAATCATCTTTGATATGAATGAGATTTAGCTATAAAGCATTGCTTATAAAAATTAAAATCTTAACATTAGAACTGTGGTAAAAATGACATGCTTAACTCATGAAAATAATGTGAAATTTTCTTATTTTAATCATTTCTGTGCCATCTTTGGAATACTACCATCTGTACTAATATCTACTTAACATATTCTTTTAAATTAACTCACATATTTTACTGAAACAAGAGCATTTAAAGGTAATACTTTTTTACTACACAAGTGGAAATACAGTCACAATTACCTTAAGTGTCAGATAATCCTAAAGGTAAGTATAATGAAAATAGGCAATTAATGCATTAATAACTAACTAGATCTTCATATTTAGTAGAAAATATATGACATATTTAATGAAGCACATTACTGTTTATTTCTACCACAAACCACCTTTTTTCATTCAGAACACTTTTTACAGCTCTACTCTACAACAGGTTTGATAGGGAGAAGAAATAATGTCCATGTCTTATTCCAAACTGAAGTTATACAATGATACCAAATTAGTATTAGTAAAACCATCATATTAGATAATTGCCAATGTGCAAAAGTAATTTTTTGATGTACCTTAGAAAAGAACATAGATAGTCAGTACACAAAAATTCACACTATCCTCTGCAGTTTTCACTAATGGTACTGAGGAACAGTGTGACAGCCTGGGGAGATTTTAGAAAGTTTTGGGTGTTCTGGTTGCTGCAATAACCCAGGGTTGGAGGTACCACTGACTTTGTTGGGCCTGGCCCAGGATATCTAACTGCTTTCATACTAGGCACAGTCCCATGTGACCAGTCATTAATAAATGAGCCATTGTTCCAAGTAACTAATGTCGTAGAGAAAATTTGCCAGTGAAAAAATCTGCTGAACCCAATCTAAATATTATTTTTCATGATAATTATCTGAAGCAGACTTAAATTCATTTCCTATGAAAAAATAACTTTTTCGAGTCATTTTAATATATGACTATTTTTACAGACTGCAACTTCTCAGTACAACAGGGTAACACCATACTTTATCTTGTTATGAATGCTACTAAAAAGTGTTCACAATTTTGTAAGGTCACCTCACCACTGGCCATGCTGCTTATAGTAGTTAAGTAACCATAAAGTTCCACTGCCTACATAGCAACTTTAAGATCTCAGGGAGTCTGTTATTCCATGATAGGTAAGTCCAACTATGAGAACAGTGGGTCTGGCAGCCTCACACCCTTATTTCCCTAGTGGGGTTGCTAGGCCAAAGGGTGGAGTAGTGCTCATTGGTAGACTTTAAAAGACAGAACAGCCTGTCCAAACTTGGGGCTTTTTCGGCCAGCTCCTGCCTGCAGTTGGGGGCTGTCAGGACTGTCCCCTGCCTGTGCTGCCAGCACTCCTCTGGCTGCTACCCACCAGGCACTTAAAAGGGCTTTCTCAGCTGGCTCTACCCCTGCAGCTACTGGCCCAGACCTGGACCTCAGCTGAGGATGTCTGAGCTAGGAAAAATGGCACCTGGCCACATACCATCCAATAAATTATCTTTTCCTACATTCTCTCCCTTCTCCCTCTCTCTCTGTGTGTGCAAATAAATCCTTTTTGCTTCCTCTGTATCTCTGAGTTGTGTCCTGCATTCTGAAGCATGTGGATAAGGACATGCTCCCAGTTTCACAGGCAAGGAGTTCATTGATATGCATATTCTTTTATGCAAATTATTTGGTGTCTTTTTATTCTAGATAGGGCATTCTACTGGTTTTAATTAAATAAGTGCATAGGTAGACAATCTATGACCATGATTATGGACTTGAACAAGAAGAACTAAAACTTTACCATTAAAAGGAAACACTAGGTTGAATAAGGTTGAATGACACTATCAAGTCTTAGTTGTTATCTGACATATTCATGGGTGCAACTGAGGGTCCAACTTTTTAATTCACATAGTCTTCATAAAGTTCACTATTAAAGAGTTAGAGTTACTTTTTTAGCCTTGCTCCAAGCAATAGTATCTGCAAAATTACAGGTTCTATATGTTATATTTTTTCAATTACTAACAAAAAAATTAATCATGAAAAATGTTTATATAGGACTTGAGTCCCGCCCATCAGCAGACAGCCACCTGAGGGCTGCCTGTGCACCCGGGTCCCTAGCCGTTGGAGCTCCCTTGCCAGCAAGAACCTCACCCAGTCAACGTTCCTGGGTGAGCCCCCTGAGCTGGGTGAGCCCTGGAGGGGGGACAGGGTTAGGGTTATGGTGGCCCCATCCACCAGCGGATGGCTGCCACTCAGGGCAGCCTGCATCGGTGGAGCCATGTTGCCCCCTGCTCCTAGCCCAAGGGAGCATGGGAGGGTGGGCGGAGTCTCAGCCATCCGGGCCCTGCCGCCCCCAGCAAGGAGGTACTGGCACACGTGAGCAGGGTGGGAGGAGCCCCTTCCATTTCACTCTCCAGCTAAACTTCAAGAGGAGCAAAACATACGCAACACAAAACCCCTCAAGAATGGGTGAGGGATCATGCAAAAATCCAGTCCACAATCCTGAGCTGGACACAGCAGATGGACAACCGAGAGAACCAGTGCATGAGAGACTAGAGAAACAACTGTAGAGACACGATGTCACAATGCGCACCTATGTGCTTACCAGGGAAGACCCAGGACCTCATTTCAGAGATGCCTTCCAGGAGAGCAACGCCCCCTCCTCACACTACGTGAGAGGAGAGGAAGACCAAAGATGGGGTAATCGGCCTCACATCAAAACTGCAAACTGAGGCAGAGGAGATGATTTACAAAGGTCATTCATAGACATCTGTATTCACAGAGAAACTTCTTCACCAACACTGGCTGGAGGTGAGACCCCCTAAATCTGACACCAGAGCCATAAGATAAAGCATCAAAGCAGAAGAGATGGGATTTGAGAAGACGGCCTGCAGCAAGAAAACATGGACAGATCACAAATGAATACAGACTAGCCGTCCAACGCAAACTTAAGACAAAAACCTACCAGCAAGGCTCTCCTGGTTCCAACAACACAGTCCCTCACCCAGTGAAAGGACACTGCCACAGGAAAGAGACTAATGGACTCAGCACAACTAGCAAACAACAAAGAGTGGGGTTTGAAAGAATGGGAGGGGCACCAGAGGGAGGAGGGAGAGGGAGGTATCCCAAAAACCACTTACAGAGGTTGTGATCTAAAGAACAAAATAAATAATATTAAAAAAATATTTCTATACATTTTTCACACTTTGGAGATGCTGAGAAGTCTGTCTCCAAGTCACCACAATATGACAAATGAGATGAATTTTTTGGTTTCCCAGTACATAATAAAAGTTTTTATGTTATATTGAAGTCTATTAAGTATATAGTAGCATTATTTCTTTAACAAAGTACATTCTTAATTTCAAAGTATTTTATTGCTATAAAGTACAAGCTATCATCTGAACCTTCAGCAAGACATACTCTTTTTTGCTGTTTGTGAGGTTTTACCTCATTGTTGACAACTCTGGAATAAATATGCTGCTGGTTTGTTGAACTCTGGAGTTGTGATAAATCCATAAAATAAGACAACAATGAAGGTTGTTGAATTGGTTGACTCTTCTGTTCATGGAAGATTTCTCTGTAGCATAGATGTTGTTTAACAGCAGTTTCATCATGTAACTTCGTTTAAAGTTGGAGTTAGTCCTCCTGCTTTATCAAATAAATTTATATCATCTTCTAAATTGCATGTTATCATTTCAACAGTGTTTACAGAATCTCCATCAGCAGTAAATTCAACCTCAAGAAACCAATGTCTTTATTCACTCATAAGAAACAACAAATATGTTAGCTTCATGATGAAAATAATCAATTCAGTTACATATTCAGGTTCAATTTCTAATTCAAGTTCTCTTGCTATTTCTACTAGTTCTACAATTAGGTCTCTCATTGAGGTCTTGAAGCATCCTCAAACTCATCCAAGAGATTGGGACAACTCCCAATTTCCTATTAGTGTTGTTAAATTGACCTCTTCCCATGAATCATGACTGTTCTTAATGGCATCTTAAATGGTAAGCCCTTCCCAGGACATTTTCAATTGACTTTGCTCAGATCCATAAGAGAAATAATGATGTATGACAGTTAAAGCTTTATGAAATGATTTGAAAATCAAAATCACTCCTTGATTTATGAGCTACAGAATGGATTTGTGATAGCAGGTGTAAAAACTAAAAACATGAATCTATCTCTTCATACATCTTCATCAAAACTCTTGGGTGATCAGGTGCATTGTCAGTAAAAGAATGTTTTGGGAAAAAAAATCTTTTTTTTTTTCCTGAATATCAGGTCACAACAGTGGGCTTGAAATAGTAAACCATGTTGTAAACAGTTGTGCTACCACCTGGGGCTTTATTGTTCAATTTATAGAATATAGGCAGAATAGACTTAGCATAATTCTTAAAAGTCCTACAATTTTTGGAATAGTAATGCATATTGGCTTCAACTTAAAGTTGAATATATTATATATATTATATAAGGATATATTAATCCTTAACAAGAGCTTCAACATGTTCTTGAAGCTTTGAAAATAGGCACTGACTTCTAAAATCCTAAAGTCCTACTTGACATCTTTCATTTAAAGCTGTTTCTTCTACACTGAAAATCTTTTCTATAGTGTCACCACATTCATCAATGAGCTTAGCTTGATCTCCTGGATAACTTGTTGCAGCTTCTGTATCAACATTTGCTGTTTCATCTTACATTTCGGTGTTAGGGAGATGACTTCTTTCTTTAAATCTCTACTAGATTCTAATTTTTCTTCTGTAGCGTCCTTATTTCTTTTAACCTTCACAGAGTGGAAGAAAGCTATGGTCTTACTCTGGAGTAGACTTTGGTTTAAGGGGATGTTGTGACTGTTTTTGATGATCTATGCAGACCTCTCTCATTTCTCCTGTATCAGCAATATCTTGTTTCACTTTCATAATCACTTCTGTGTTCATTGGAATAGTCTTCTCATTTTGTTTAAGAACATTCTTTTTGCACTTAAAACTTGAGAGCTTAGCATAAAAAGTTTAACATCTTAGCTTCTGATAGTCATACTTCACCAGCTTAATCATTTCTTTTGATTGAGAGATGTGACTTCTCATTTTATTGGAACAGTTAGAGGTCACTGTAGGCTTATTAGTTACTGTAACTTAAATATCATTTGTCTCAGGTAATAGGGGGCCCAAGGAGAGAGAGAAACACAGGGAATAACCAGTAATTGAGTGCTCAGAACACATCCAATATTTATCAGTTAAGTTTGCTGTCTTACTTGGATGTGGCTTGTGATGCCCTAAAATAATTATAGTAGTAATCGCAGAGGTCACTGATCACATTGTAAGAATAGCCAGATATATAAAATGAGTATGAACTCCTTAAAAAATGGTGCCCATAGAAGTGCTCGTGCAATGTTACCACAACTCTGCAATGTGTAAACATGCAATCTCTGTGAAAACAGTTAAGCAAAGTACAAAAAAATGAAGTATACCTGTTACACACACAAATATCTCATACATCAACTGTAGCACATAATATATATTAAGCTTTAGGAAATATAAGATTTTCTGTTAATAATAAAGAATGCCAAATATCAAAAGATATTTGTGAGCAAAAACATAGTGAAAAATTTTAATAAATATTACTGGAAGAATTTGAAACATAAACACCAACCTATTTATTACACATCAGAATAAACTGTGTTATTCATTTCTTTACCTTGCATAAATTTTCTAAATGTTTTAGAATAGCCATGCATTATTCTAAAATAAAGAAAAATAGACTATTTGAAATACATATTTAAAAGATAAAATTGGAGAGAGACATGAACACATATTCATATATACAGCTCTATTTGGGTGTTTTTAAGTAAGACTGTTGCTCTGCTACTAAAAATGTTTAAGTAGAAAATAAAGCAAAATGTTGAAAGGAATATACTCAAAATATAATAAGTATTCTCAACTGAACTATATTAGAAAAGCTTTTTATATAACTAAATAGTATAGTGTGAGGCGAGCATATAGTATGTATATATATATACACACATAAATGTGTGTATATATATATATATACATAATACATATATACATATATATACATTTCTTTTTATTTATTTGGTTTCCAAAAATACTCATTACTATTTCCTCCTACCATACTAATTGAAAAGATCTACAGGGCATGAGGAAATTCATTAGAGACAACATAAAACAAACCAACAATTTCCCTACTTTCTTTACTATTTTACTAATGTTTGTGGATTAAATAAATAATCCCTGAAACTTCCTTTAGAAGTCACCTTTCTTAAAGCAGAATATTCTCATGAGAAGATACATAAGGAGTGAGCGCTCTTGAAGTGATCTTTCTTCAGTTACCATCTAAGGGAAAAATCAACAGGTCCTTATTTGTCTTTTATCTTGACTGGTCATGTGCTTGATACAATCAAATCTTTTTTCTCCTTTCCTTTCCTTTCCTTTCCTTTCCTTTCCTTTCCTTTCCTTTCCTTTCCTTTCCTTTCCTTTCCTTTCCTTTCCTTTCCTTTCCT